>JAIFZK010000098.1:0-89675 GCA_027481765.1 Tenualosa thibaudeaui | reverse complement strand
AGGAACCTGTACCCTTTACATTACCATCAGACTGGACACCAAAAGATCAACAGCTACCAGATGCAATACGACAACTCATCAACAAAGACATCAAAGAACTAAAGAACGTACCTACACAATACACAGAACCAGCTAACATCACACCAGAAGAAACTATAGCACTCAAACAACTCACCTCCAATCAACAAATAATAATCAAACCGGCAGATAAAGGCAGTGCTATTGTCATAATGGATAAGGACCAATACCTCCTGGAAGCATATAACCAACTTAATAACCCAGAATACTACAGAAAACTTTCAGAACCCATCTACCTACAAACAATCCCTAAGATTAAAACAATACTTGACAACCTGAAAACAAAAAAATTCATTAACCAAAAACAACATACTTACCTGGGAAACTCACACCGACCACCACGAAGATTCTACATCTTACCTAAAATCCACAAGGATCCCACCACATGGACAGTTCCGCACACCATCCCACCAGGGCCCTATAGTTTCAGACATTAACAGCGAATCATACCACACAGCAGAATACATAGAACACTTTCTAACTCCCATCTCCATAAAACACCCTAGCTACATCAAGGACACATACCATTTCATAGAAACTATAAACAACATTACAATACCACATACAGCCTACCTATTCACTATGGACATAAATAGTTTATACACTAACATAGACACAACAGAAGGATTAACAGCCATTAAAACCTATTTTCACAAATACCTAACAAAAAAAGACCAGATAAGGAACTACTACAACTCTTGAAATAAATCTCAACTACAACGACTTTGAATTCAATTCAGAATACTTTCTACAGATTAAAGGAACAGCCATGGGCAAAAATTTGCCCCAGCCTACGCCAACATCTTCATGGCTAACTGGGAAGAGGAGGCATTAGCCAAATGCCCAAAAACACCATTACAATACTACAGATACTTGGGCGATATTTTCGGCATTTGGACACACTCAATGCAAGATTTCACACAATTCACGGACATTCTCAATAACCACTCACCGTCCATTAAGCTCAAATCACACATACACCCGAGACAATAGACTTTTTGGACACAACTATATACAAAGGGATACATTTCACAACACCGGACGACTAAACACTAAAGTATACTTTAAGGATACAGATACACATGCACTACTACACAAAACAAGCTTTCACCCCAAACATACCTTCAAAGGACTAGTAAAATCTCAGCTTCTAAGATTCCACAGGATATGCACACAACCTACAGACTTCCTTACAGCCACCAAGACACTATTCACAGCACTTAAACAGAGAAATTATTCACGACCTTTCCTTCGCAACTGTCTCAAAACTTTTCAACACAGAAAACATCAAACTACGGATAGCATCATCCCTTTTATCACTACTTACTCATCACCTAATGTCAGAGTTAGCAAGAAAATTAAACATAACTTCAAAACAACATTACAAGAACAAGGCCTCCTAACAGACTACAAAATAATCGCAGCACACAGAAGAAACAAAAATCTACAGGACTACCTGGTACACTCAAAGATCAAAACAAATACACAACACAAGCCAAAATACAGGACGGACTGTTTCCCACGCACAAAGTGGATCTACGACTCGGACAAGACAAACATATATCACATTCCACACCACTACCCACCCACAACCAAAAATGTAATATATTTGATCTGGTGCAACCAATGTCACATACAATATGTGGGTGAAACAGGAAATCAGCTAACAGTCAGGCTTACCAATTGTACAACACTCAGAACACACAAACAAACACACTTACCAATTGTACAACACTTCATCACACATGGATTAGCACAACTAAAATGTACAATAATCCGACCACGACCCCTCTTGGTCCACATCACAAAGACGGGCACAAGAACGATATTGGATACATAAATTAAAAACAAAAGAACCTACATGACTGTACATTATATAACTATACTTTACGAACTACACTTACCTTTGGAAGGACAGTGCTATACACTGTGTCGCGCCATGGCCTGAAGATGCGAGGCAAACCCAAAACCCCATCCCTAAACCTAAACCCCATGCCTAAACCTAACCCCAACCCTATGCCTAAACCTAACTCCCAGCCCCATCCCTAAACCTAAAACCTAAGCCCAATCCTACACCTAACCCCATTCCTAAACCTAACCCCAACCCCCAACCCCATTCCTAAGCCTAACCCCAACCCCAACCCAAAACCTAAACCCAACCCACAACCCCAACCCAAAACCAAACCCCATCCCTAAACCTAACCCCCCCCCAAAACCTAACCCCAACCCCCAGCCCCAGCCCTAAACCTAACCCCAATCCTAAAACCTAACCCTACCCCCCACCCAATCCCTAAACCTAACCCCATCCCTAAACCTAACCCCACACACCCATCCCTAAACCTAACCCCCAAACCCCAGCCTCACTTTAGGCCATTCAGCGATAGCAGTTTTCCCCTAAACCTAACCGGCCAGTTTTCCTCCAAAACCACAGTGTTGATTCTCATCACAAATACATACTTACCTTTTTCACTACAAGTTTTCAAGAAATAAATAGACACAATAAGACACAGACACAAAGATTTTCCACATAATAACCTTTAATCAAACATATACAACACACAAACCTCACAATAGGACATACACACAAAACTACAAACATATCAACCATATTTCATGTCAGAATCCTACAATCATCATACTCGATATCGAGGAAATCGAGAAACATCACACTCACTACTAAACTAATATCCCTACTTTAATTCATCTAACTACCACTCAACAACATTAAAAACATGGACTAAAATATCACAATACATCTACATGCTCAACCACTAGTCATGTTAACATTCCATGATCATTGTGCCCGATATCGAGGACATCGAGAAACATCACACTCACTACTAAACTAATATACTTATTTTAATTCATCTAACTATCACCCAACAACATTAAAAACATAAACTAAAACATTTCAGTACATCTACACTCTGTAACATCTTTACTCACCTTGTTTACATCGAGCAGCAAGAAGATCGAGAGGAGGAGCCACCGGACTATATAAGGGGGAGCTCCGGCAGATTCATTCATTCACTTACCAGCCACAGCACGAACAACACATGCAATTCTCTCTCTTGACTATTCAAAGCACAGTGCTAATTGCAAGCCAGCCTGAAGAAGATTCTCATTAGAATCGAATCGCGTCGCACAGGCTTGCACAGAACATCTAAACACACAAAAAAAACACACAAAAAAGAACAAAAAAAATTACTAAACACAAAAAAAGACAAAAAATATACAACACTACAACCACATCCCACATACACAACAAAACATACACATTGCTAAACACAACCTCAAAACACTGAACTTACACACAAGCAACAAACAAAAACTAATAATGACCAACGAAGACGGATGGACCACAGTCCATTATGGACGCAGACGCCGTCTAACACCACCTACTGATCAATTCAGCAGAAAACGGGGGCATAGTTACACCCCAAGAGATAGAAAACACACAGCCTACAAACAATGGACTTCAACTCCATCTCCACACCGCAATAAACAGCAAAATACACACCAGAGAACTTACGCAGAGGTGGCAGCAGCACCAGCCCCTGCTTACAGCCCCTTACACGCACGAAAACAATTGGCAACACCAACGCCCAAAACACTCATACCAAAGACAACAACTAGCCCTACACCAACAGACGTACTCACACAAACAAAAACCCACACTACACAGGAAAACACCACAACATTACACCAACAACTACACACGACAACACACAGGAAATAACCCTACACCAATTACCAACACGCAGGATAGGAAAACATAAACACAATATGTAAAGTTATCACCCTACTACATCACTTACACAACATCACCAAAGATGACAGGACAGTGGAACCACCCACAATAACACACATGGTCACCTATCTTACAGAAAACATAAGACCAGCCTTGCCCAACGAAAATGTTCAACAATTAATACAAGGAAATGCACAAAATTGGGCTCATACAACACTGCTAATTCTACAACAACACTATCAAGATACACTGGAACAAGAACTAGACAAACTAATCACAGAAGACCCTAACAATTGGACAGAACTATTTGACAAAGCAGCCAAAAGGGCCAGACATTTTCGGGGAAGAAGACTAAAGGATGAAACCATCAATCATGCTAGGGAGGTGATATCGGCCTACTTTGGAGCACTTCCAGATTACGAAGAACCCCAAACAACCACCACCACAGACAAAACTCTAGACCAACCAACAACAACAGACACAACAATAAATGCAAGAGCAACAAGAACAAACACAACTACACAGGAGAACCAAGCACACACACCGAACACACCGCTATGGTCGAGGACCTCATCACACTGGACGAAATACACTCTGAGGACACAACGCCAATTACAACTCTACACACACCAAATGAAAATAACCTAACACCACTACCACAAAGACTTAGATTCTCGAACACACCACTATCAGATGGGAGCCCGCTACTAACAACCAAGACCACTACAGACCAAAACACCTCCAATAACACTATGACTCAATATTCAGGGACCCATACAACACAGACTCAGCTTACACTACAACCAACACACAACACACCTAATCAGACAACACCCACAACTAACAACACACTACATCCAACACACAACACACCTAATCAGACAACATCCCCAACCAACAACACACTACATCTAACAGACACACAACCTACAATACAGCCACAGGACCAAAACACCCATAATATACCACACACAACACCACAAAGGGTCAGCAGACACCCAAACACAAAACACAAGATTAAAAATTGGACACTATATATCTGGAAACCCAATGTCATAGTGGGAGACTCTAACCTAGCTAACATAGGGCAATACAGCCAGGAGGATATCCAGATAGATAGCTATCCAGGGGCTAATTTTCTCCATGCGGAGACACTAATGCAGAAAGCTAAAGCAAAGGGACCAGTGCAAAACATTATCCTATCATTTGGGATCAACAGTAGATCTGCAAAAGTCTATGAAACCACAGCGAAGCAACTACAAAGAGCCTACAAGGCTACCAAGGACAAATTCCCACAGGCTAACATCTATATCCCTAGATTAAACTATTCCAACACATTACCACTACAGGAACTATCTAATCTAAACACACTAAATAACTACATAGAACGCAACTATCGTTCAATCCCACCACTACCAGCTAATCTCTTGAAACCCAACGAGACAATATACATTGGGCGCCGACAACGGCAAAACACATCCTCACACACTGGATACAACATTTAAACTAAACAGCCCCACAAACCCAGCCAAGGGAGGGAAAACAAGAATATTATTCTACTTTCAAAACACTTTCATCTCACTACACCACAAACCACATTATTGAACAAAGGCCTAACATTCATTCCTACACCCAAACCTACACGGAACCATAAACAACTACACCAGGATCTACAAATGTATCACCGCAGAATCAAATTAGCAATTTTTTTGAAGAGAGGAGGAACAGGGAACCTGTACCCTTTACATTACCATCAGACTGGACACCAAAAGATCAACAGCTACCAGATGCAATACGACAACTCATCAACAAAGACATCAAAGAACTAAAGAACGTAAAGAACGTACCTACACAATACACAGAACCAGCTAACATCACACCAGAAGAAACTATAGCACACAAACAACTCACCACCCAATCAACAAATAATAATCAAACCGGCAGATAAAGGCAGTGCTATTGTCATAATGGATAAGGACCAATACCTCCTGGAAGCATATAACCAACTTAATAACCCAGAATACTACAGAAAACTTTCAGAACCCATCTACCTACAAACAATCCCTAAGATTAAAACAATACTTGACAACCTGAAAACAAAAAAATTCATTAACCAAAAACAACATACTTACCTACGGGAAACTCACCCCACGACCACGAAGATTCTACATCTTACCTAAAATCCACAAGGATCCCACCACATGGACAGTTCCCGCACACCATCCCACCAGGACGCCCTATAGTTTCAGACATTAACAGCGAATCATACCACACAGCAGAATACATAGAACACTTTCTAACTCCCATCTCCATAAAACACCCCTAGCTACATCAAGGACACATACCATTTCATAGAAACTATAAACAACATTACAATACCACATACAGCCTACCTATTCACTATGGACATAAATAGTTTATACACTAACATAGACACAACAGAAGGATTAACAGCCATTAAAACCTATTTTCACAAATACCCTAACAAAAAAGACCAGATAAGGAACTACTACAACTCTTGGAAATAAATCTCAACTACAACGACTTTGAATTCAATTCAGAATACTTTCTACAGATTAAAGGAACAGCCATGGGCAAAAAATTTGCCCCAGCCTACGCCAACATCTTCATGGCTAACTGGGAAGAGGAGGCATTAGCCAAATGCCCAAAAACACCATTACAATACTACAGATACTTGGGCGATATTTTCGGCATTTGGACACACTCAATGCAAGATTTCACACAATTCACGGACATTCTCAATAACCACTCACCGTCCATTAAGCTCAAATCACACATACACCCCGAGACAATAGACTTTTTGGACACAACTATATACAAAGGGGATACATTTCACAACACCGGACGACTAAACACTAAAGTATACTTTAAGGATACAGATACACATGCACTACTACACAAAACAAGCTTTCACCCCAAACATACCTTCAAAGGACTAGTAAAATCTCAGCTTCTAAGATTCCACAGGATATGCACACAACCTACAGACTTCCTTACAGCCACCAAGACACTATTCACAGCACTTAAACAGAGAAATTATTCACGACCTTTCCTTCGCAACTGTCTCAAAACTTTTCAACACAGAAAACATCAAACTACGGATAGCATCATCCCTTTTATCACTACTTACTCATCACCTAATGTCAGAGTTAGCAAGAAAATTAAACATAACTTCAAAACAACATTACAAGAACAAGGCCTCCTAACAGACTACAAAATAATCGCAGCACACAGAAGAAACAAAAATCTACAGGACTACCTGGTACACTCAAAGATCAAAACAAATACACAACACAAGCCAAAATACAGGACGGACTGTTTCCCACGCACAAAGTGGATCTACGACTCGGACAAGACAAACATATATCACATTCCACACCACTACCCACCCACAACCAAAAATGTAATATATTTGATCTGGTGCAACCAATGTCACATACAATATGTGGGTGAAACAGGAAATCAGCTAACAGTCAGGCTAACACAACACAGATACAACATCAGAACACACAAACAAACACACTTACCAATTGTACAACACTTCATCACACATGGATTAGCACAACTAAAATGTACAATAATCCGACACGACCCCTCTTGGTCCACATCACAAAGACGGGCACAAGAACGATATTGGATACATAAATTAAAAACAAAAGAACCTACAGGACTGAACATAAAATAACTATACTTACCGAACAACACTTACCTTTGGAAGGACAGTGCTATACACTGTGTCGCGCCATGGCCTGAAGATGCGAGGCAAACCCAAAACCCCATCCCTAAACCTAAACCCCATGCCTAAACCTAACCCCAACCCTATGCCTAAACCTAACTCCCAGCCCCATCCCTAAACCTAAAACCTAAGCCCAATCCTACACCTAACCCCATTCCTAAACCTAACCCCAACCCCCAACCCCATTCCTAAACCTAACCCCAACCCCATCCCTAAACCTAACCCCAACCCTCAACCCCATCCCTAAACCTAACCCCATCCCTAAACCTAACCCCACCCCTAAACCTAAACCCCAACCCCACCCCCATCCCTAAACCTAACCCCAATCCTAAAACCTAACCCCTACCCCCAACCCCATCCCTAAACCTAACCCCATCCCTAAACCTCAACCCCAAACACCCATCCCTAAACCTAACCCCCAAACCCCCAGCCTCGCACCCAGGCCATTCAGCGATAGCAGTTTTCCCCTAAACCTAACCGGCCAGTTTTCCTCCAAAACCACAGTGTTGATTCTCATCACAAATACATACTTACCTTTTTCACTACAAGTTTTCAAGAAATAAATAGACACAATAAGACACAGACACAAAGATTTTCCACATAATAACCTTTAATCAAACATATACAACACACAAACCTCACAATAGGACATACACACAAAACTACAAACATATCAACCATATTTCATGTCAGAATCCTACAATCATCATACTCGATATCGAGGAAATCGAGAAACATCACACTCACTACTAAACTAATATCCCTACTTTAATTCATCTAACTACCACTCAACAACATTAAAAACATGGACTAAAATATCACAATACATCTACATGCTCAACCACTAGTCATGTTAACATTCCATGATCATTGTGCCCGATATCGAGGACATCGAGAAACATCACACTCACTACTAAACTAATATACTTATTTTAATTCATCTAACTATCACCCAACAACATTAAAAACATAAACTAAAACATTTCAGTACATCTACACTCTGTAACATCTTTACTCACCTTGTTTACATCGAGCAGCAAGAAGATCGAGAGGAGGAGCCACCGGACTATATAAGGGGGAGCTCCGGCAGATTCATTCATTCACTTACCAGCCACAGCACGAACAACACATGCAATTCTCTCTCTTGACTATTCAAAGCACAGTGCTAATTGCAAGCCAGCCTGAAGAAGATTCTCATTAGAATCGAAACGCGTCGCACAGGCTTGCACAGAACATCTAAACACACAAAAAAACACACAAAAAAGAACAAAAAAAATTACTAAACACAAAACAAGACAAAATATATACAACACTACAACCACATCCCACATACACAACAAAACATACACATTGCTAAACACAACCTCAAAACACTGAACTTACACACAAGCAACAAACAAAAACTAATAATGACCAACGAAGACGGATGGACCACAGTCCATTATGGACGCAGACGCCGTCTAACACCACCTACTGATCAATTCAGCAGAAAACGGGGGCATAGTTACACCCCAAGAGATAGAAAACACACAGCCTACAAACAATGGACTTCAACTCCATCTCCACACCACAATAAACAGCAAAATACACACCAGAGAACTTACGCAGAGGTGGCAGCAGCACCAGCCCCTGCTTACAACACGCACGAAAACAATTGGCAACACCAACGCCCAAAACACTCATACCAAAGACAACAACTAGCCCTACACCAACAGACGTACTCACACAAACACAACCCACACTACACAGGAAAACACCACAACATTACACCAACAACTACACACGACAACACACAGGAAATAACCCTACACCAATTACCAACACGCAGGATAGGGAAAACATAAACACAATATGTAAAGTTATCACCCTACTACATCACTTACACAACATCACCAAAGATGACAGGACAGTGGAACCACCCACAATAACACACATGGTCACCTATCTTACAGAAAACATAAGACCAGCCTTGCCCAACGAAAATGTTCAACAATTAATACAAGGAAATGCACAAAATTGGGCTCATACAACACTGCTAATTCTACAACAACACTATCAAGATACACTGGAACAAGAACTAGACAAACTAATCACAGAAGACCCTAACAATTGGACAGAACTATTTGACAAAGCAGCCAAAAGGGCCAGACATTTTCGGGGAAGAAGACTAAAGGATGAAACCATCAATCATGCTAGGGAGGTGATATCGGCCTACTTTGGAGCACTTCCAGATTACGAAGAACCCCAAACAACCACCACCACAGACAAAACTCTAGACCAACCAACAACAACAGACACAACAATAAATGCAAGAGCAACAAGAACAAACACAACTACACAGGAGAACCAAGCACACACACCCGAACACACCGCTATGGTCGAGGACCTCATCACACTGGACGAAATACACTCTGAGGACACAACGCCAATTACAACTCTACACACACCAAATGAAAATAACCTAACACCACTACCACAAAGACTTAGATTCTCGAACACACCACTATCAGATGGGAGCCCGCTACTAACAACCAAGACCACTACAGACCAAAACACCTCCAATAACACTATGACTCAATATTCAGGGACCCATACAACACAGACTCAGCTTACACTACAACCAACACACAACACACCTAATCAGACAACACCCACAACTAACAACACACTACATCCAACACACAACACACCTAATCAGACAACATCCCCAACCAACAACACACTACATCTAACAGACACACAACCTACAATACAGCCACAGGACCAAAACACCCATAATATACCACACACAACACCACAAAGGGTCAGCAGACACCCAAACACAAAACACAAGATTAAAAATTGGACACTATATATCTGGAAACCCAATGTCATAGTGGGAGACTCTAACCTAGCTAACATAGGGCAATACAGCCAGGAGGATATCCAGATAGATAGCTATCCAGGGGCTAATTTTCTCCATGCGGAGACACTAATGCAGAAAGCTAAAGCAAAGGGACCAGTGCAAAACATTATCCTATCATTTGGGATCAACAGTAGATCTGCAAAAGTCTATGAAACCACAGCGAAGCAACTACAAAGAGCCTACAAGGCTACCAAGGACAAATTCCCACAGGCTAACATCTATATCCCTAGATTAAACTATTCCAACACATTACCACTACAGGAACTATCTAATCTAAACACACTAAATAACTACATAGAACGCAACTATCGTTCAATCCCACCACTACCAGCTAATCTCTTGAAACCCAACGAGACAATATACATTGGGCGCCGACAACGGCAAAACACATCCTCACACACTGGATACAACATTTAAACTAAACAGCCCCACAAACCCAGCCAAGGGAGGGAAAACAAGAATATTATTCTACTTTCAAAACACTTTCATCTCACTACACCACAAACCACATTATTGAACAAAGGCCTAACATTCATTCCTACACCCAAACCTACACGGAACCATAAACAACTACACCAGGATCTACAAATGTATCACCGCAGAATCAAATTAGCAATTTTTTTGAAGAGGAGGAACGGGAACCTGTACCCTTTACATTACCATCAGACTGGACACCAAAAGATCAACAGCTACCAGATGCAATACGACAACTCATCAACAAAGACATCAAAGAACTAAAGAACGTACCTACACAATACACAGAACCAGCTAACATCACACCAGAAGAAACTATAGCACTCAAACAACTCACCTCCAATCAACAAATAATAATCAAACCGGCAGATAAAGGCAGTGCTATTGTCATAATGGATAAGGACCAATACCTCCTGGAAGCATATAACCAACTTAATAACCCAGAATACTACAGAAAACTTTCAGAACCCATCTACCTACAAACAATCCCTAAGATTAAAACAATACTTGACAACCTGAAAACAAAAAAATTCATTAACCAAAAACAACATACTTACCTACGGGGAAACTCACCGCCACGACCACGAAGATTCTACATCTTACCTAAAATCCACAAGGATCCCACCACATGGACAGTTCCGCACACCATCCCACCAGGACGCCCTATAGTTTCAGACATTAACAGCGAATCATACCACACAGCAGAATACATAGAACACTTTCTAACTCCCATCTCCATAAAACACCCTAGCTACATCAAGGACACATACCATTTCATAGAAACTATAAACAACATTACAATACCACATACAGCCTACCTATTCACTATGGACATAAATAGTTTATACACTAACATAGACACAACAGAAGGATTAACAGCCATTAAAACCTATTTTCACAAATACCCTAACTAAAAAGACCAGATAAGGAACTACAACAACACTAGGAAAAAAATCTCAACTACAACGACTATGAATTCAATTCAGAATACTTTCTACAGATTAAAGGAACAGCCATGGGCAAAAATTTGCCCCAGCCTACGCCAACATCTTCATGGCTAACTGGGAAGAGGAGGCATTAGCCAAATGCCCAAAAACACCATTACAATACTACAGATACTTGGACGATATTTTCGGCATTTGGACACACTCAATGCAAGATTTCACACAATTCACGGACATTCTCAATAACCACTCACCGTCCATTAAGCTCAAATCACACATACACCCGAGACAATAGACTTTTTGGACACAACTATATACAAAGGGGATACATTTCACAACACCGGACGACTAAACACTAAAGTATACTTTAAGGATACAGATACACATGCACTACTACACAAAACAAGCTTTCACCCCAAACATACCTTCAAAGGACTAGTAAAATCTCAGCTTCTAAGATTCCACAGGATATGCACACAACCTACAGACTTCCTTACAGCCACCAAGACACTATTCACAGCACTTAAACAGAGAAATTATTCACGACCTTTCCTTCGCAACTGTCTCAAAACTTTTCAACACAGAAAACATCAAACTACGGATAGCATCATCCCTTTTATCACTACTTACTCATCACCTAATGTCAGAGTTAGCAAGAAAATTAAACATAACTTCAAAACAACATTACAAGAACAAGGCCTCCTAACAGACTACAAAATAATCGCAGCACACAGAAGAAACAAAAATCTACAGGACTACCTGGTACACTCAAAGATCAAAACAAATACACAACACAAGCCAAAATACAGGACGGACTGTTTCCCACGCACAAAGTGGATCTACGACTCGGACAAGACAAACATATATCACATTCCACACCACTACCCACCCACAACCAAAAATGTAATATATTTGATCTGGTGCAACCAATGTCACATACAATATGTGGGTGAAACAGGAAATCAGCTAACAGTCAGGCTAACACAACACAGATACAACATCAGAACACACAAACAAACACACTTACCAATTGTACAACACTTCATCACACATGGATTAGCACAACTAAAATGTACAATAATCCGACACGACCCCTCTTGGTCCACATCACAAAGACGGGCACAAGAACGATATTGGATACATAAATTAAAAACAAAAGAACCTACAGGACTGAACATAAAATAACTATACTTACCGAACAACACTTACCTTTGGAAGGACAGTGCTATACACTGTGTCGCGCCATGGCCTGAAGATGCGAGGCAAACCCAAAACCCCATCCCTAAACCTAAACCCCATGCCTAAACCTAACCCCAACCCTATGCCTAAACCTAACTCCCAGCCCCATCCCTAAACCTAAAACCTAAGCCCAATCCTACACCTAACCCCATTCCTAAACCTAACCCCAACCCCCAACCCCATTCCTAAACCTAACCCCAACCCCATCCCTAAACCTAACCCCAACCCTCAACCCCATCCCTAAACCTAACCCCATCCCTAAACCTAACCCCACCCCTAAACCTAACCCCAACCCCCAGCCCCATCCCTAAACCTAACCCCAATCCTAAAACCTAACCCCTACCCCCAACCCCATCCCTAAACCTAACCCCATCCCTAAACCTAACCCCCAAACACCCATCCCTAAACCTAACCCCCAAACCCCCAGCCTCGCACTCCAGGCCATTCAGCGATAGCAGTTTTCCCTAAACCTAACCGGCCAGTTTTCCTCCAAAACCACAGTGTTGATTCTCATCACAAATACATACTTACCTTTTTCACTACAAGTTTTCAAGAAATAAATAGACACAATAAGACACAGACACAAAGATTTTCCACATAATAACCTTTAATCAAACATATACAACACACAAACCTCACAATAGGACATACACACAAAACTACAAACATATCAACCATATTTCATGTCAGAATCCTACAATCATCATACTCGATATCGAGGAAATCGAGAAACATCACACTCACTACTAAACTAATATCCCTACTTTAATTCATCTAACTACCACTCAACAACATTAAAAACATGGACTAAAATATCACAATACATCTACATGCTCAACCACTAGTCATGTTAACATTCCATGATCATTGTGCCCGATATCGAGGACATCGAGAAACATCACACTCACTACTAAACTAATATACTTATTTTAATTCATCTAACTATCACCCAACAACATTAAAAACATAAACTAAAACATTTCAGTACATCTACACTCTGTAACATCTTTACTCACCTTGTTTACATCGAGCAGCAAGAAGATCGAGAGGAGGAGCCACCGGACTATATAAGGGGGAGCTCCGGCAGATTCATTCATTCACTTACCAGCCACAGCACGAACAACACATGCAATTCTCTCTCTTGACTATTCAAAGCACAGTGCTAATTGCAAGCCAGCCTGAAGAAGATTCTCATTAGAATCGAAACGCGTCGCACAGGCTTGCACAGAACATCTAAACACACAAAAAAAACACACAAACAACAAAAAAATTACTAAACACAAAAAAGACAAAAATATACAACACTACAACCACATCCCACATACACAACAAAACATACACATTGCTAAACACAACCTCAAAACACTGAACTTACACACAAGCAACAAACAAAAACTAATAATGACCAACGAAGACGGATGGACCACAGTCCATTATGGACGCAGACGCCGTCTAACACCACCTACTGATCAATTCAGCAGAAAACGGGGCATAGTTACACCCCAAGAGATAGAAAACACACAGCCTACAAACAATGGACTTCAACTCCATCTCCACACCACAATAAACAGCAAAATACACACCAGAGAACTTACGCAGAGGTGGCAGCAGCACCAGCCCCTGCTTACAACACGCACGAAAACAATTGGCAACACCAACGCCCAAAACACTCATACCAAAGACAACAACTAGCCCTACACCAACAGACGTACTCACACAAACAAAAACCCACACTACACAGGAAAACACCACAACATTACACCAACAACTACACACGACAACACACAGGAAATAACCCTACACCAATTACCAACACGCAGGATAGGGAAAACATAAACACAATATGTAAAGTTATCACCCTACTACATCACTTACACAACATCACCAAAGATGACAGGACAGTGGAACCACCCACAATAACACACATGGTCACCTATCTTACAGAAAACATAAGACCAGCCTTGCCCAACGAAAATGTTCAACAATTAATACAAGGAAATGCACAAAATTGGGCTCATACAACACTGCTAATTCTACAACAACACTATCAAGATACACTGGAACAAGAACTAGACAAACTAATCACAGAAGACCCTAACAATTGGACAGAACTATTTGACAAAGCAGCCAAAAGGGCCAGACATTTTCGGGAAGAAGACTAAAGGATGAAACCATCAATCATGCTAGGGAGGTGATATCGGCCTACTTTGGAGCACTTCCAGATTACGAAGAACCCCAAACAACCACCACCACAGACAAAACTCTAGACCAACCAACAACAACAGACACAACAATAAATGCAAGAGCAACAAGAACAAACACAACTACACAGGAGAACCAAGCACACACACCGAACACACCGCTATGGTCGAGGACCTCATCACACTGGACGAAATACACTCTGAGGACACAACGCCAATTACAACTCTACACACACCAAATGAAAATAACCTAACACCACTACCACAAAGACTTAGATTCTCGAACACACCACTATCAGATGGGAGCCCGCTACTAACAACCAAGACCACTACAGACCAAAACACCTCCAATAACACTATGACTCAATATTCAGGGACCCATACAACACAGACTCAGCTTACACTACAACCAACACACAACACACCTAATCAGACAACACCCACAACTAACAACACACTACATCCAACACACAACACACCTAATCAGACAACATCCCCAACCAACAACACACTACATCTAACAGACACACAACCTACAATACAGCCACAGGACCAAAACACCCATAATATACCACACACAACACCACAAAGGGTCAGCAGACACCCAAACACAAAACACAAGATTAAAAATTGGACACTATATATCTGGAAACCCAATGTCATAGTGGGAGACTCTAACCTAGCTAACATAGGGCAATACAGCCAGGAGGATATCCAGATAGATAGCTATCCAGGGGCTAATTTTCTCCATGCGGAGACACTAATGCAGAAAGCTAAAGCAAAGGGACCAGTGCAAAACATTATCCTATCATTTGGGATCAACAGTAGATCTGCAAAAGTCTATGAAACCACAGCGAAGCAACTACAAAGAGCCTACAAGGCTACCAAGGACAAATTCCCACAGGCTAACATCTATATCCCTAGATTAAACTATTCCAACACATTACCACTACAGGAACTATCTAATCTAAACACACTAAATAACTACATAGAACGCAACTATCGTTCAATCCCACCACTACCAGCTAATCTCTTCGAAACCCAAACGAGACAATATACATTGGACGCCGACAACGGCAAAACACATCCTCACACACTGGATACAACATTTAAACTAAACAGCCCCACAAACCCAGCCAAGGGAGGGGAAAACAAGAATATTATTCTACTTTCAAAACACTTTCATCTCACTACACCACAAACCACATTATTGAACAAAGGCCTAACATTCATTCCTACACCCAAACCTACACGGAACCATAAACAACTACACCAGGATCTACAAATGTATCACCGCAGAATCAAATTAGCAATTTTTTTTGAAGAGGAGGAACGGGAACCTGTACCCTTTACATTACCATCAGACTGGACACCAAAAGATCAACAGCTACCAGATGCAATACGACAACTCATCAACAAAGACATCAAAGAACTAAAGAACGTACCTACACAATACACAGAACCAGCTAACATCACACCAGAAGAAACTATAGCACTCAAACAACTCACCTCCAATCAACAAATAATAATCAAACCGGCAGATAAAGGCAGTGCTATTGTCATAATGGATAAGGACCAATACCTCCTGGAAGCATATAACCAACTTAATAACCCAGAATACTACAGAAAACTTTCAGAACCCATCTACCTACAAACAATCCCTAAGATTAAAACAATACTTGACAACCTGAAAACAAAAAAATTCATTAACCAAAAACAACATACTTACCTACGGGGAAACTCACCGCCACGACCACGAAGATTCTACATCTTACCTAAAATCCACAAGGATCCCACCACATGGACAGTTCCGCACACCATCCCACCAGGACGCCCTATAGTTTCAGACATTAACAGCGAATCATACCACACAGCAGAATACATAGAACACTTTCTAACTCCCATCTCCATAAAACACCCTAGCTACATCAAGGACACATACCATTTCATAGAAACTATAAACAACATTACAATACCACATACAGCCTACCTATTCACTATGGACATAAATAGTTTATACACTAACATAGACACAACAGAAGGATTAACAGCCATTAAAACCTATTTTCACAAATACCCTAACAAAAAAAGACCAGATAAGGAACTACTACAACTCTTGGAAATAAATCTCAACTACAACGACTTTGAATTCAATTCAGAATACTTTCTACAGATTAAAGGAACAGCCATGGGCAAAAAATTTGCCCCAGCCTACGCCAACATCTTCATGGCTAACTGGGAAGAGGAGGCATTAGCCAAATGCCCAAAAACACCATTACAATACTACAGATACTTGGACGATATTTTCGGCATTTGGACACACTCAATGCAAGATTTCACACAATTCACGGACATTCTCAATAACCACTCACCGTCCATTAAGCTCAAATCACACATACACACCGAGACAATAGACTTTTTGGACACAACTATATACAAAGGGGATACATTTCACAACACAGGACGACTAAACACTAAAGTATACTTTAAGGATACAGATACACATGCACTACTACACAAAACAAGCTTTCACCCCAAACATACCTTCAAAGGACTAGTAAAATCTCAGCTTCTAAGATTCCACAGGATATGCACACAACCTACAGACTTCCTTACAGCCACCAAGACACTATTCACAGCACTTAAACAGAGAAATTATTCACGACCTTTCCTTCGCAACTGTCTCAAAACTTTTCAACACAGAAAACATCAAACTACGGATAGCATCATCCCTTTTATCACTACTTACTCATCACCTAATGTCAGAGTTAGCAAGAAAATTAAACATAACTTCAAAACAACATTACAAGAACAAGGCCTCCTAACAGACTACAAAATAATCGCAGCACACAGAAGAAACAAAAATCTACAGGACTACCTGGTACACTCAAAGATCAAAACAAATACACAACACAAGCCAAAATACAGGACGGACTGTTTCCCACGCACAAAGTGGATCTACGACTCGGACAAGACAAACATATATCACATTCCACACCACTACCCACCCACAACCAAAAATGTAATATATTTGATCTGGTGCAACCAATGTCACATACAATATGTGGGTGAAACAGGAAATCAGCTAACAGTCAGGCTAACACAACACAGATACAACATCAGAACACACAAACAAACACACTTACCAATTGTACAACACTTCATCACACATGGATTAGCACAACTAAAATGTACAATAATCCGACACGACCCCTCTTGGTCCACATCACAAAGACGGGCACAAGAACGATATTGGATACATAAATTAAAAACAAAAGAACCTACAGGACTGAACATAAAATAACTATACTTACCGAACAACACTTACCTTTGGAAGGACAGTGCTATACACTGTGTCGCGCCATGGCCTGAAGATGCGAGGCAAACCCAAAACCCCATCCCTAAACCTAAACCCCATGCCTAAACCTAACCCCAACCCTATGCCTAAACCTAACTCCCAGCCCCATCCCTAAACCTAAAACCTAAGCCCAATCCTACACCTAACCCCATTCCTAAACCTAACCCCAACCCCCAACCCCATTCCTAAACCTAACCCCAACCCCATCCCTAAACCTAACCCCAACCCTCAACCCCATCCCTAAACCTAACCCCATCCCTAAACCTAACCCCACCCCTAAACCTAACCCCAACCCCCAGCCCCATCCCTAAACCTAACCCCAATCCTAAAACCTAACCCCTACCCCCAACCCCATCCCTAAACCTAACCCCATCCCTAAACCTAACCCCCAAACACCCATCCCTAAACCTAACCCCCAAACCCCCAGCCTCGCACTCCAGGCCATTCAGCGATAGCAGTTTTCCCCTAAACCTAACCGGCCAGTTTTCCTCCAAAACCACAGTGTTGATTCTCATCACAAATACATACTTACCTTTTTCACTACAAGTTTTCAAGAAATAAATAGACACAATAAGACACAGACACAAAGATTTTCCACATAATAACCTTTAATCAAACATATACAACACACAAACCTCACAATAGGACATACACACAAAACTACAAACATATCAACCATATTTCATGTCAGAATCCTACAATCATCATACTCGATATCGAGGAAATCGAGAAACATCACACTCACTACTAAACTAATATCCCTACTTTAATTCATCTAACTACCACTCAACAACATTAAAAACATGGACTAAAATATCACAATACATCTACATGCTCAACCACTAGTCATGTTAACATTCCATGATCATTGTGCCCGATATCGAGGACATCGAGAAACATCACACTCACTACTAAACTAATATACTTATTTTAATTCATCTAACTATCACCCAACAACATTAAAAACATAAACTAAAACATTTCAGTACATCTACACTCTGTAACATCTTTACTCACCTTGTTTACATCGAGCAGCAAGAAGATCGAGAGGAGGAGCCACCGGACTATATAAGGGGGAGCTCCGGCAGATTCATTCATTCACTTACCAGCCACAGCACGAACAACACATGCAATTCTCTCTCTTGACTATTCAAAGCACAGTGCTAATTGCAAGCCAGCCTGAAGAAGATTCTCATTAGAATCGAAACGCGTCGCACAGGCTTGCACAGAACATCTAAACACACAAAAAAACACACAAAAAAGAACAAAAAAAATTACTAAACACAAAAAAAGACAAAAAATATACAACACTACAACCACATCCCACATACACAACAAAACATACACATTGCTAAACACAACCTCAAAACACTGAACTTACACACAAGCAACAAACAAAAACTAATAATGACCAACGAAGACGGATGGACCACAGTCCATTATGGACGCAGACGCCGTCTAACACCACCTACTGATCAATTCAGCAGAAAACGGGGGCATAGTTACACCCCAAGAGATAGAAAACACACAGCCTACAAACAATGGACTTCAACTCCATCTCCACACCACAATAAACAGCAAAATACACACCAGAGAACTTACGCAGAGGTGGCAGCAGCACCAGCCCCTGCTTACAACACGCACGAAAACAATTGGCAACACCAACGCCCAAAACACTCATACCAAAGACAACAACTAGCCCTACACCAACAGACGTACTCACACAAACAAAAACCCACACTACACAGGAAAACACCACAACATTACACCAACAACTACACACGACAACACACAGGAAATAACCCTACACCAATTACCAACACGCAGGATAGGGAAAACATAAACACAATATGTAAAGTTATCACCCTACTACATCACTTACACAACATCACCAAAGATGACAGGACAGTGGAACCACCCACAATAACACACATGGTCACCTATCTTACAGAAAACATAAGACCAGCCTTGCCCAACGAAAATGTTCAACAATTAATACAAGGAAATGCACAAAATTGGGCTCATACAACACTGCTAATTCTACAACAACACTATCAAGATACACTGGAACAAGAACTAGACAAACTAATCACAGAAGACCCTAACAATTGGACAGAACTATTTGACAAAGCAGCCAAAAGGGCCAGACATTTTCGGGGAAGAAGACTAAAGGATGAAACCATCAATCATGCTAGGGAGGTGATATCGGCCTACTTTGGAGCACTTCCAGATTACGAAGAACCCCAAACAACCACCACCACAGACAAAACTCTAGACCAACCAACAACAACAGACACAACAATAAATGCAAGAGCAACAAGAACAAACACAACTACACAGGAGAACCAAGCACACACACCCGAACACACCGCTATGGTCGAGGACCTCATCACACTGGACGAAATACACTCTGAGGACACAACGCCAATTACAACTCTACACACACCAAATGAAAATAACCTAACACCACTACCACAAAGACTTAGATTCTCGAACACACCACTATCAGATGGGAGCCCGCTACTAACAACCAAGACCACTACAGACCAAAACACCTCCAATAACACTATGACTCAATATTCAGGGACCCATACAACACAGACTCAGCTTACACTACAACCAACACACAACACACCTAATCAGACAACACCCACAACTAACAACACACTACATCCAACACACAACACACCTAATCAGACAACATCCCCAACCAACAACACACTACATCTAACAGACACACAACCTACAATACAGCCACAGGACCAAAACACCCATAATATACCACACACAACACCACAAAGGGTCAGCAGACACCCAAACACAAAACACAAGATTAAAAATTGGACACTATATATCTGGAAACCCAATGTCATAGTGGGAGACTCTAACCTAGCTAACATAGGGCAATACAGCCAGGAGGATATCCAGATAGATAGCTATCCAGGGGCTAATTTTCTCCATGCGGAGACACTAATGCAGAAAGCTAAAGCAAAGGGACCAGTGCAAAACATTATCCTATCATTTGGGATCAACAGTAGATCTGCAAAAGTCTATGAAACCACAGCGAAGCAACTACAAAGAGCCTACAAGGCTACCAAGGACAAATTCCCACAGGCTAACATCTATATCCCTAGATTAAACTATTCCAACACATTACCACTACAGGAACTATCTAATCTAAACACACTAAATAACTACATAGAACGCAACTATCGTTCAATCCCACCACTACCAGCTAATCTCTTGAAACCCAACGAGACAATATACATTGGGCGCCGACAACGGCAAAACACATCCTCACACACTGGATACAACAATTAAACTAAACAGCCCCACAATCCCAGCCTAGTGACGGGAAAACAAGAATATTATTCTACTTTCAAAACACTTTCATCTCACTACACCACAAACCACATTATTGAACAAAGGCCTAACATTCATTCCTACACCCAAACCTACACGGAACCATAAACAACTACACCAGGATCTACAAATGTATCACCGCAGAATCAAATTAGCAATTTTTTTGAAGAGGAGGAACAGGAACCTGTACCCTTTACATTACCATCAGACTGGACACCAAAAGATCAACAGCTACCAGATGCAATACGACAACTCATCAACAAAGACATCAAAGAACTAAAGAACGTACCTACACAATACACAGAACCAGCTAACATCACACCAGAAGAAACTATAGCACTCAAACAACTCACCTCCAATCAACAAATAATAATCAAACCGGCAGATAAAGGCAGTGCTATTGTCATAATGGATAAGGACCAATACCTCCTGGAAGCATATAACCAACTTAATAACCCAGAATACTACAGAAAACTTTCAGAACCCATCTACCTACAAACAATCCCTAAGATTAAAACAATACTTGACAACCTGAAAACAAAAAAATTCATTAACCAAAAACAACATACTTACCTACGGGGAAACTCACCGCCACGACCACGAAGATTCTACATCTTACCTAAAATCCACAAGGATCCCACCACATGGACAGTTCCGCACACCATCCCACCAGGACGCCCTATAGTTTCAGACATTAACAGCGAATCATACCACACAGCAGAATACATAGAACACTTTCTAACTCCCATCTCCATAAAACACCCTAGCTACATCAAGGACACATACCATTTCATAGAAACTATAAACAACATTACAATACCACATACAGCCTACCTATTCACTATGGACATAAATAGTTTATACACTAACATAGACACAACAGAAGGATTAACAGCCATTAAAACCTATTTTCACAAATACCCTAACAACAAAAGACCAGATAAGGAACTACTACAACTCTTGGAAATAAATCTCAACTACAACGACTTTGAATTCAATTCAGAATACTTTCTACAGATTAAAGGAACAGCCATGGGCAAAAAATTTGCCCCAGCCTACGCCAACATCTTCATGGCTAACTGGGAAGAGGAGGCATTAGCCAAATGCCCAAAAACACCATTACAATACTACAGATACTTGGACGATATTTTCGGCATTTGGACACACTCAATGCAAGATTTCACACAATTCACGGACATTCTCAATAACCACTCACCGTCCATTAAGCTCAAATCACACATACACCCCGAGACAATAGACTTTTTGGACACAACTATATACAAAGGGGATACATTTCACAACACCGGACGACTAAACACTAAAGTATACTTTAAGGATACAGATACACATGCACTACTACACAAAACAAGCTTTCACCCCAAACATACCTTCAAAGGACTAGTAAAATCTCAGCTTCTAAGATTCCACAGGATATGCACACAACCTACAGACTTCCTTACAGCCACCAAGACACTATTCACAGCACTTAAACAGAGAAATTATTCACGACCTTTCCTTCGCAACTGTCTCAAAACTTTTCAACACAGAAAACATCAAACTACGGATAGCATCATCCCTTTTATCACTACTTACTCATCACCTAATGTCAGAGTTAGCAAGAAAATTAAACATAACTTCAAAACAACATTACAAGAACAAGGCCTCCTAACAGACTACAAAATAATCGCAGCACACAGAAGAAACAAAAATCTACAGGACTACCTGGTACACTCAAAGATCAAAACAAATACACAACACAAGCCAAAATACAGGACGGACTGTTTCCCACGCACAAAGTGGATCTACGACTCGGACAAGACAAACATATATCACATTCCACACCACTACCCACCCACAACCAAAAATGTAATATATTTGATCTGGTGCAACCAATGTCACATACAATATGTGGGTGAAACAGGAAATCAGCTAACAGTCAGGCTAACACAACACAGATACAACATCAGAACACACAAACAAACACACTTACCAATTGTACAACACTTCATCACACATGGATTAGCACAACTAAAATGTACAATAATCCGACACGACCCCTCTTGGTCCACATCACAAAGACGGGCACAAGAACGATATTGGATACATAAATTAAAAACAAAAGAACCTACAGGACTGAACATAAAATAACTATACTTACCGAACAACACTTACCTTTGGAAGGACAGTGCTATACACTGTGTCGCGCCATGGCCTGAAGATGCGAGGCAAACCCAAAACCCCATCCCTAAACCTAAACCCCATGCCTAAACCTAACCCCAACCCTATGCCTAAACCTAACTCCCAGCCCCATCCCTAAACCTAAAACCTAAGCCCAATCCTACACCTAACCCTAACCCTAACCCTAACCCTAACCCTAACCCTAACCCTAACCCTAACCCTAACCCTAACCCTAACCCCAACCCTCAACCCCATCCCTAAACCTAACCCCATCCCTAAACCTAACCCCACCCCAAAACCAAACCCCAACCCCCAGCCCCATCCCTAAACCTAACCCCAATCCTAAAACCTAACCCCTACCCCCAACCCCCACCCAAAACCAAACCCCCACCCAAAACCAAACCCCCAAACACCCAACCCAAAACCTAACCCCCAAACCCCCAGCCTCGCACCCAGGCCATTCAGCGATAGCAGTTTTCCCCTAAACCTAACCGGCCAGTTTTCCTCCAAAACCACAGTGTTGATTCTCATCACAAATACATACTTACCTTTTTCACTACAAGTTTTCAAGAAATAAATAGACACAATAAGACACAGACACAAAGATTTTCCACATAATAACCTTTAATCAAACATATACAACACACAAACCTCACAATAGGACATACACACAAAACTACAAACATATCAACCATATTTCATGTCAGAATCCTACAATCATCATACTCGATATCGAGGAAATCGAGAAACATCACACTCACTACTAAACTAATATCCCTACTTTAATTCATCTAACTACCACTCAACAACATTAAAAACATGGACTAAAATATCACAATACATCTACATGCTCAACCACTAGTCATGTTAACATTCCATGATCATTGTGCCCGATATCGAGGACATCGAGAAACATCACACTCACTACTAAACTAATATACTTATTTTAATTCATCTAACTATCACCCAACAACATTAAAAACATAAACTAAAACATTTCAGTACATCTACACTCTGTAACATCTTTACTCACCTTGTTTACATCGAGCAGCAAGAAGATCGAGAGGAGGAGCCACCGGACTATATAAGGGGGAGCTCCGGCAGATTCATTCATTCACTTACCAGCCACAGCACGAACAACACATGCAATTCTCTCTCTTGACTATTCAAAGCACAGTGCTAATTGCAAGCCAGCCTGAAGAAGATTCTCATTAGAATCGAAACGCGTCGCACAGGCTTGCACAGAACATCTAAACACACAAAAAAACACACAAAAAAGAACAAAAAAAATTACTAAACACACAAAAAGACCCAAACTATACAACACTACAACCACATCCCACATACACAACAAAACATACACATTGCTAAACACAACCTCAAAACACTGAACTTACACACAAGCAACAAACAAAAACTAATAATGACCAACGAAGACGGATGGACCACAGTCCATTATGGACGCAGACGCCGTCTAACACCACCTACTGATCAATTCAGCAGAAAACGGGGGCATAGTTACACCCCAAGAGATAGAAAACACACAGCCTACAAACAATGGACTTCAACTCCATCTCCACACCGCAATAAACAGCAAAATACACACCAGAGAACTTACGCAGAGGTGGCAGCAGCACCAGCCCCTGCTTACAACACGCACGAAAACAATTGGCAACACCAACGCCCAAAACACTCATACCAAAGACAACAACTAGCCCTACACCAACAGACGTACTCACACAAACAAAAACCCACACTACACAGGAAAACACCACAACATTACACCAACAACTACACACGACAACACACAGGAAATAACCCTACACCAATTACCAACACGCAGGATAGGGAAAACATAAACACAATATGTAAAGTTATCACCCTACTACATCACTTACACAACATCACCAAAGATGACAGGACAGTGGAACCACCCACAATAACACACATGGTCACCTATCTTACAGAAAACATAAGACCAGCCTTGCCCAACGAAAATGTTCAACAATTAATACAAGGAAATGCACAAAATTGGGCTCATACAACACTGCTAATTCTACAACAACACTATCAAGATACACTGGAACAAGAACTAGACAAACTAATCACAGAAGACCCTAACAATTGGACAGAACTATTTGACAAAGCAGCCAAAAGGGCCAGACATTTTCGGGGAAGAAGACTAAAGGATGAAACCATCAATCATGCTAGGGAGGTGATATCGGCCTACTTTGGAGCACTTCCAGATTACGAAGAACCCCAAACAACCACCACCACAGACAAAACTCTAGACCAACCAACAACAACAGACACAACAATAAATGCAAGAGCAACAAGAACAAACACAACTACACAGGAGAACCAAGCACACACACCCGAACACACCGCTATGGTCGAGGACCTCATCACACTGGACGAAATACACTCTGAGGACACAACGCCAATTACAACTCTACACACACCAAATGAAAATAACCTAACACCACTACCACAAAGACTTAGATTCTCGAACACACCACTATCAGATGGGAGCCCGCTACTAACAACCAAGACCACTACAGACCAAAACACCTCCAATAACACTATGACTCAATATTCAGGGACCCATACAACACAGACTCAGCTTACACTACAACCAACACACAACACACCTAATCAGACAACACCCACAACTAACAACACACTACATCCAACACACAACACACCTAATCAGACAACATCCCCAACCAACAACACACTACATCTAACAGACACACAACCTACAATACAGCCACAGGACCAAAACACCCATAATATACCACACACAACACCACAAAGGGTCAGCAGACACCCAAACACAAAACACAAGATTAAAAATTGGACACTATATATCTGGAAACCCAATGTCATAGTGGGAGACTCTAACCTAGCTAACATAGGGCAATACAGCCAGGAGGATATCCAGATAGATAGCTATCCAGGGGCTAATTTTCTCCATGCGGAGACACTAATGCAGAAAGCTAAAGCAAAGGGACCAGTGCAAAACATTATCCTATCATTTGGGATCAACAGTAGATCTGCAAAAGTCTATGAAACCACAGCGAAGCAACTACAAAGAGCCTACAAGGCTACCAAGGACAAATTCCCACAGGCTAACATCTATATCCCTAGATTAAACTATTCCAACACATTACCACTACAGGAACTATCTAATCTAAACACACTAAATAACTACATAGAACGCAACTATCGTTCAATCCCACCACTACCAGCTAATCTCTTGAAACCCAACGAGACAATATACATTGGACGCCGACAACGGCAAAACACATCCTCACACACTGGATACAACATTTAAACTAAACAGCCCCACAAACCCAGCCAAGGGAGGGCAACACCAGAATATTATTCTACTTTCAAAACACTTTCATCTCACTACACCACAAACCACATTATTGAACAAAGGCCTAACATTCATTCCTACACCCAAACCTACACGGAACCATAAACAACTACACCAGGATCTACAAATGTATCACCGCAGAATCAAATTAGCAATTTTTTTGAAGAGGAGGAACGGGAACCTGTACCCTTTACATTACCATCAGACTGGACACCAAAAGATCAACAGCTACCAGATGCAATACGACAACTCATCAACAAAGACATCAAAGAACTAAAGAACGTACCTACACAATACACAGAACCAGCTAACATCACACCAGAAGAAACTATAGCACTCAAACAACTCACCTCCAATCAACAAATAATAATCAAACCGGCAGATAAAGGCAGTGCTATTGTCATAATGGATAAGGACCAATACCTCCTGGAAGCATATAACCAACTTAATAACCCAGAATACTACAGAAAACTTTCAGAACCCATCTACCTACAAACAATCCCTAAGATTAAAACAATACTTGACAACCTGAAAACAAAAAAATTCATTAACCAAAAACAACATACTTACCTACGGGGAAACTCACCGCCACGACCACGAAGATTCTACATCTTACCTAAAATCCACAAGGATCCCACCACATGGACAGTTCCGCACACCATCCCACCAGGACGCCCTATAGTTTCAGACATTAACAGCGAATCATACCACACAGCAGAATACATAGAACACTTTCTAACTCCCATCTCCATAAAACACCCTAGCTACATCAAGGACACATACCATTTCATAGAAACTATAAACAACATTACAATACCACATACAGCCTACCTATTCACTATGGACATAAATAGTTTATACACTAACATAGACACAACAGAAGGATTAACAGCCATTAAAACCTATTTTCACAAATACCCTAACCAAAAAAGACCAGATAAGGAACTACTACAACTCTTGGAAATAAATCTCAACTACAACGACTTTGAATTCAATTCAGAATACTTTCTACAGATTAAAGGAACAGCCATGGGCAAAAAATTTGCCCCAGCCTACGCCAACATCTTCATGGCTAACTGGGAAGAGGAGGCATTAGCCAAATGCCCAAAAACACCATTACAATACTACAGATACTTGGACGATATTTTCGGCATTTGGACACACTCAATGCAAGATTTCACACAATTCACGGACATTCTCAATAACCACTCACCGTCCATTAAGCTCAAATCACACATACACCCCGAGACAATAGACTTTTTGGACACAACTATATACAAAGGGGATACATTTCACAACACCGGACGACTAAACACTAAAGTATACTTTAAGGATACAGATACACATGCACTACTACACAAAACAAGCTTTCACCCCAAACATACCTTCAAAGGACTAGTAAAATCTCAGCTTCTAAGATTCCACAGGATATGCACACAACCTACAGACTTCCTTACAGCCACCAAGACACTATTCACAGCACTTAAACAGAGAAATTATTCACGACCTTTCCTTCGCAACTGTCTCAAAACTTTTCAACACAGAAAACATCAAACTACGGATAGCATCATCCCTTTTATCACTACTTACTCATCACCTAATGTCAGAGTTAGCAAGAAAATTAAACATAACTTCAAAACAACATTACAAGAACAAGGCCTCCTAACAGACTACAAAATAATCGCAGCACACAGAAGAAACAAAAATCTACAGGACTACCTGGTACACTCAAAGATCAAAACAAATACACAACACAAGCCAAAATACAGGACGGACTGTTTCCCACGCACAAAGTGGATCTACGACTCGGACAAGACAAACATATATCACATTCCACACCACTACCCACCCACAACCAAAAATGTAATATATTTGATCTGGTGCAACCAATGTCACATACAATATGTGGGTGAAACAGGAAATCAGCTAACAGTCAGGCTAACACAACACAGATACAACATCAGAACACACAAACAAACACACTTACCAATTGTACAACACTTCATCACACATGGATTAGCACAACTAAAATGTACAATAATCCGACACGACCCCTCTTGGTCCACATCACAAAGACGGGCACAAGAACGATATTGGATACATAAATTAAAAACAAAAGAACCTACAGGACTGAACATAAAATAACTATACTTACCGAACAACACTTACCTTTGGAAGGACAGTGCTATACACTGTGTCGCGCCATGGCCTGAAGATGCGAGGCAAACCCAAAACCCCATCCCTAAACCTAAACCCCATGCCTAAACCTAACCCCAACCCTATGCCTAAACCTAACTCCCAGCCCCATCCCTAAACCTAAAACCTAAGCCCAATCCTACACCTAACCCCATTCCTAAACCTAACCCCAACCCCCAACCCCATTCCTAAACCTAACCCCAACCCCATCCCTAAACCTAACCCCAACCCTCAACCCCATCCCTAAACCTAACCCCATCCCTAAACCTAACCCCACCCCTAAACCTAACCCCAACCCCCAGCCCCATCCCTAAACCTAACCCCAATCCTAAAACCTAACCCCTACCCCCAACCCCATCCCTAAACCTAACCCCATCCCTAAACCTAACCCCCAAACACCCATCCCTAAACCTAACCCCCAAACCCCCAGCCTCGCACTCCCAGGCCATTCAGCGATAGCAGTTTTCCCCTAAACCTAACCGGCCAGTTTTCCTCCAAAACCACAGTGTTGATTCTCATCACAAATACATACTTACCTTTTTCACTACAAGTTTTCAAGAAATAAATAGACACAATAAGACACAGACACAAAGATTTTCCACATAATAACCTTTAATCAAACATATACAACACACAAACCTCACAATAGGACATACACACAAAACTACAAACATATCAACCATATTTCATGTCAGAATCCTACAATCATCATACTCGATATCGAGGAAATCGAGAAACATCACACTCACTACTAAACTAATATCCCTACTTTAATTCATCTAACTACCACTCAACAACATTAAAAACATGGACTAAAATATCACAATACATCTACATGCTCAACCACTAGTCATGTTAACATTCCATGATCATTGTGCCCGATATCGAGGACATCGAGAAACATCACACTCACTACTAAACTAATATACTTATTTTAATTCATCTAACTATCACCCAACAACATTAAAAACATAAACTAAAACATTTCAGTACATCTACACTCTGTAACATCTTTACTCACCTTGTTTACATCGAGCAGCAAGAAGATCGAGAGGAGGAGCCACCGGACTATATAAGGGGGAGCTCCGGCAGATTCATTCATTCACTTACCAGCCACAGCACGAACAACACATGCAATTCTCTCTCTTGACTATTCAAAGCACAGTGCTAATTGCAAGCCAGCCTGAAGAAGATTCTCATTAGAATCGAAACGCGTCGCACAGGCTTGCACAGAACATCTAAACACACAAAAAAAACACACAAAGAACAAAAAAATTACTAAACACAAAAAAGACAAAAATATACAACACTACAACCACATCCCACATACACAACAAAACATACACATTGCTAAACACAACCTCAAAACACTGAACTTACACACAAGCAACAAACAAAAACTAATAATGACCAACGAAGACGGATGGACCACAGTCCATTATGGACGCAGACGCCGTCTAACACCACCTACTGATCAATTCAGCAGAAAACGGGGCATAGTTACACCCCAAGAGATAGAAAACACACAGCCTACAAACAATGGACTTCAACTCCATCTCCACACCACAATAAACAGCAAAATACACACCAGAGAACTTACGCAGAGGTGGCAGCAGCACCAGCCCCTGCTTACAACACGCACGAAAACAATTGGCAACACCAACGCCCAAAACACTCATACCAAAGACAACAACTAGCCCTACACCAACAGACGTACTCACACAAACAAAAACCCACACTACACAGGAAAACACCACAACATTACACCAACAACTACACACGACAACACACAGGAAATAACCCTACACCAATTACCAACACGCAGGATAGGGAAAACATAAACACAATATGTAAAGTTATCACCCTACTACATCACTTACACAACATCACCAAAGATGACAGGACAGTGGAACCACCCACAATAACACACATGGTCACCTATCTTACAGAAAACATAAGACCAGCCTTGCCCAACGAAAATGTTCAACAATTAATACAAGGAAATGCACAAAATTGGGCTCATACAACACTGCTAATTCTACAACAACACTATCAAGATACACTGGAACAAGAACTAGACAAACTAATCACAGAAGACCCTAACAATTGGACAGAACTATTTGACAAAGCAGCCAAAAGGGCCAGACATTTTCGGGGAAGAAGACTAAAGGATGAAACCATCAATCATGCTAGGGAGGTGATATCGGCCTACTTTGGAGCACTTCCAGATTACGAAGAACCCCAAACAACCACCACCACAGACAAAACTCTAGACCAACCAACAACAACAGACACAACAATAAATGCAAGAGCAACAAGAACAAACACAACTACACAGGAGAACCAAGCACACACACCCGAACACACCGCTATGGTCGAGGACCTCATCACACTGGACGAAATACACTCTGAGGACACAACGCCAATTACAACTCTACACACACCAAATGAAAATAACCTAACACCACTACCACAAAGACTTAGATTCTCGAACACACCACTATCAGATGGGAGCCCGCTACTAACAACCAAGACCACTACAGACCAAAACACCTCCAATAACACTATGACTCAATATTCAGGGACCCATACAACACAGACTCAGCTTACACTACAACCAACACACAACACACCTAATCAGACAACACCCACAACTAACAACACACTACATCCAACACACAACACACCTAATCAGACAACATCCCCAACCAACAACACACTACATCTAACAGACACACAACCTACAATACAGCCACAGGACCAAAACACCCATAATATACCACACACAACACCACAAAGGGTCAGCAGACACCCAAACACAAAACACAAGATTAAAAATTGGACACTATATATCTGGAAACCCAATGTCATAGTGGGAGACTCTAACCTAGCTAACATAGGGCAATACAGCCAGGAGGATATCCAGATAGATAGCTATCCAGGGGCTAATTTTCTCCATGCGGAGACACTAATGCAGAAAGCTAAAGCAAAGGGACCAGTGCAAAACATTATCCTATCATTTGGGATCAACAGTAGATCTGCAAAAGTCTATGAAACCACAGCGAAGCAACTACAAAGAGCCTACAAGGCTACCAAGGACAAATTCCCACAGGCTAACATCTATATCCCTAGATTAAACTATTCCAACACATTACCACTACAGGAACTATCTAATCTAAACACACTAAATAACTACATAGAACGCAACTATCGTTCAATCCCACCACTACCAGCTAATCTCTTCGAAACCCAACGAGACAATATACATTGGACGCCGACAACGGCAAAACACATCCTCACACACTGGATACAACATTTAAACTAAACAGCCCCACAAACCCAGCCAAGGGAGGGTAAAACAAGAATATTATTCTACTTTCAAAACACTTTCATCTCACTACACCACAAACCACATTATTGAACAAAGGCCTAACATTCATTCCTACACCCAAACCTACACGGAACCATAAACAACTACACCAGGATCTACAAATGTATCACCGCAGAATCAAATTAGCAATTTTTTTTGAAGAGGAGGAACGGAACCTGTACCCTTTACATTACCATCAGACTGGACACCAAAAGATCAACAGCTACCAGATGCAATACGACAACTCATCAACAAAGACATCAAAGAACTAAAGAACGTACCTACACAATACACAGAACCAGCTAACATCACACCAGAAGAAACTATAGCACTCAAACAACTCACCTCCAATCAACAAATAATAATCAAACCGGCAGATAAAGGCAGTGCTATTGTCATAATGGATAAGGACCAATACCTCCTGGAAGCATATAACCAACTTAATAACCCAGAATACTACAGAAAACTTTCAGAACCCATCTACCTACAAACAATCCCTAAGATTAAAACAATACTTGACAACCTGAAAACAAAAAAATTCATTAACCAAAAACAACATACTTACCTACGGGGAAACTCACCGCCACGACCACGAAGATTCTACATCTTACCTAAAATCCACAAGGATCCCACCACATGGACAGTTCCGCACACCATCCCACCAGGACGCCCTATAGTTTCAGACATTAACAGCGAATCATACCACACAGCAGAATACATAGAACACTTTCTAACTCCCATCTCCATAAAACACCCTAGCTACATCAAGGACACATACCATTTCATAGAAACTATAAACAACATTACAATACCACATACAGCCTACCTATTCACTATGGACATAAATAGTTTATACACTAACATAGACACAACAGAAGGATTAACAGCCATTAAAACCTATTTTCACAAATACCCTAACAAAAAAGACCAGATAAGGAACTACTACAACTCTTGGAAATAAATCTCAACTACAACGACTTTGAATTCAATTCAGAATACTTTCTACAGATTAAAGGAACAGCCATGGGCAAAAAATTTGCCCCAGCCTACGCCAACATCTTCATGGCTAACTGGGAAGAGGAGGCATTAGCCAAATGCCCAAAAACACCATTACAATACTACAGATACTTGGACGATATTTTCGGCATTTGGACACACTCAATGCAAGATTTCACACAATTCACGGACATTCTCAATAACCACTCACCGTCCATTAAGCTCAAATCACACATACACCCCGAGACAATAGACTTTTTGGACACAACTATATACAAAGGGGATACATTTCACAACAACGACGACTAAACACTAAAGTATACTTTAAGGATACAGATACACATGCACTACTACACAAAACAAGCTTTCACCCCAAACATACCTTCAAAGGACTAGTAAAATCTCAGCTTCTAAGATTCCACAGGATATGCACACAACCTACAGACTTCCTTACAGCCACCAAGACACTATTCACAGCACTTAAACAGAGAAATTATTCACGACCTTTCCTTCGCAACTGTCTCAAAACTTTTCAACACAGAAAACATCAAACTACGGATAGCATCATCCCTTTTATCACTACTTACTCATCACCTAATGTCAGAGTTAGCAAGAAAATTAAACATAACTTCAAAACAACATTACAAGAACAAGGCCTCCTAACAGACTACAAAATAATCGCAGCACACAGAAGAAACAAAAATCTACAGGACTACCTGGTACACTCAAAGATCAAAACAAATACACAACACAAGCCAAAATACAGGACGGACTGTTTCCCACGCACAAAGTGGATCTACGACTCGGACAAGACAAACATATATCACATTCCACACCACTACCCACCCACAACCAAAAATGTAATATATTTGATCTGGTGCAACCAATGTCACATACAATATGTGGGTGAAACAGGAAATCAGCTAACAGTCAGGCTAACACAACACAGATACAACATCAGAACACACAAACAAACACACTTACCAATTGTACAACACTTCATCACACATGGATTAGCACAACTAAAATGTACAATAATCCGACACGACGCTCTTGGTCCACATCACAAAGACGGGCACAAGAACGATATTGGATACATAAATTAAAAACAAAAGAACCTACAGGACTGAACATAAAATAACTATACTTACCGAACAACACTTACCTTTGGAAGGACAGTGCTATACACTGTGTCGCGCCATGGCCTGAAGATGCGAGGCAAACCCAAAACCCCATCCCTAAACCTAAACCCCATGCCTAAACCTAACCCCAACCCTATGCCTAAACCTAACTCCCAGCCCCATCCCTAAACCTAAAACCTAAGCCCAATCCTACACCTAACCCCATTCCTAAACCTAACCCCAACCCCCAACCCCATTCCTAAACCTAACCCCAACCCCATCCCTAAACCTAACCCCAACCCTCAACCCCATCCCTAAACCTAACCCCATCCCTAAACCTAACCCCACCCCTAAACCTAACCCCAACCCCCAGCCCCATCCCTAAACCTAACCCCAATCCTAAAACCTAACCCCTACCCCCAACCCCATCCCTAAACCTAACCCCATCCCTAAACCTAACCCCCAAACACCCATCCCTAAACCTAACCCCCAAACCCCCAGCCTCGCACTCCAGGCCATTCAGCGATAGCAGTTTTCCCCTAAACCTAACCGGCCAGTTTTCCTCCAAAACCACAGTGTTGATTCTCATCACAAATACATACTTACCTTTTTCACTACAAGTTTTCAAGAAATAAATAGACACAATAAGACACAGACACAAAGATTTTCCACATAATAACCTTTAATCAAACATATACAACACACAAACCTCACAATAGGACATACACACAAAACTACAAACATATCAACCATATTTCATGTCAGAATCCTACAATCATCATACTCGATATCGAGGAAATCGAGAAACATCACACTCACTACTAAACTAATATCCCTACTTTAATTCATCTAACTACCACTCAACAACATTAAAAACATGGACTAAAATATCACAATACATCTACATGCTCAACCACTAGTCATGTTAACATTCCATGATCATTGTGCCCGATATCGAGGACATCGAGAAACATCACACTCACTACTAAACTAATATACTTATTTTAATTCATCTAACTATCACCCAACAACATTAAAAACATAAACTAAAACATTTCAGTACATCTACACTCTGTAACATCTTTACTCACCTTGTTTACATCGAGCAGCAAGAAGATCGAGAGGAGGAGCCACCGGACTATATAAGGGGGAGCTCCGGCAGATTCATTCATTCACTTACCAGCCACAGCACGAACAACACATGCAATTCTCTCTCTTGACTATTCAAAGCACAGTGCTAATTGCAAGCCAGCCTGAAGAAGATTCTCATTAGAATCGAAACGCGTCGCACAGGCTTGCACAGAACATCTAAACACACAAAAAACACACAAAAAGAACAAAAAAATTACTAAACACAAAAAAGACCAAAAATATACAACACTACAACCACATCCCACATACACAACAAAACATACACATTGCTAAACACAACCTCAAAACACTGAACTTACACACAAGCAACAAACAAAAACTAATAATGACCAACGAAGACGGATGGACCACAGTCCATTATGGACGCAGACGCCGTCTAACACCACCTACTGATCAATTCAGCAGAAAACGGGGCATAGTTACACCCCAAGAGATAGAAAACACACAGCCTACAAACAATGGACTTCAACTCCATCTCCACACCACAATAAACAGCAAAATACACACCAGAGAACTTACGCAGAGGTGGCAGCAGCACCAGCCCCTGCTTACAACACGCACGAAAACAATTGGCAACACCAACGCCCAAAACACTCATACCAAAGACAACAACTAGCCCTACACCAACAGACGTACTCACACAAACAAAAACCCACACTACACAGGAAAACACCACAACATTACACCAACAACTACACACGACAACACACAGGAAATAACCCTACACCAATTACCAACACGCAGGATAGGGAAAACATAAACACAATATGTAAAGTTATCACCCTACTACATCACTTACACAACATCACCAAAGATGACAGGACAGTGGAACCACCCACAATAACACACATGGTCACCTATCTTACAGAAAACATAAGACCAGCCTTGCCCAACGAAAATGTTCAACAATTAATACAAGGAAATGCACAAAATTGGGCTCATACAACACTGCTAATTCTACAACAACACTATCAAGATACACTGGAACAAGAACTAGACAAACTAATCACAGAAGACCCTAACAATTGGACAGAACTATTTGACAAAGCAGCCAAAAGGGCCAGACATTTTCGGGGAAGAAGACTAAAGGATGAAACCATCAATCATGCTAGGGAGGTGATATCGGCCTACTTTGGAGCACTTCCAGATTACGAAGAACCCCAAACAACCACCACCACAGACAAAACTCTAGACCAACCAACAACAACAGACACAACAATAAATGCAAGAGCAACAAGAACAAACACAACTACACAGGAGAACCAAGCACACACACCCGAACACACCGCTATGGTCGAGGACCTCATCACACTGGACTAAATACACTCTGAGGACACAACGCCAATTACAACTCTACACACACCAAATGAAAATAACCTAACACCACTACCACAAAGACTTAGATTCTCGAACACACCACTATCAGATGGGAGCCCGCTACTAACAACCAAGACCACTACAGACCAAAACACCTCCAATAACACTATGACTCAATATTCAGGGACCCATACAACACAGACTCAGCTTACACTACAACCAACACACAACACACCTAATCAGACAACACCCACAACTAACAACACACTACATCCAACACACAACACACCTAATCAGACAACATCCCCAACCAACAACACACTACATCTAACAGACACACAACCTACAATACAGCCACAGGACCAAAACACCCATAATATACCACACACAACACCACAAAGGGTCAGCAGACACCCAAACACAAAACACAAGATTAAAAATTGGACACTATATATCTGGAAACCCAATGTCATAGTGGGAGACTCTAACCTAGCTAACATAGGGCAATACAGCCAGGAGGATATCCAGATAGATAGCTATCCAGGGGCTAATTTTCTCCATGCGGAGACACTAATGCAGAAAGCTAAAGCAAAGGGACCAGTGCAAAACATTATCCTATCATTTGGGATCAACAGTAGATCTGCAAAAGTCTATGAAACCACAGCGAAGCAACTACAAAGAGCCTACAAGGCTACCAAGGACAAATTCCCACAGGCTAACATCTATATCCCTAGATTAAACTATTCCAACACATTACCACTACAGGAACTATCTAATCTAAACACACTAAATAACTACATAGAACGCAACTATCGTTCAATCCCACCACTACCAGCTAATCTCTTCGAAACCCAACGAGACAATATACATTGGACGCCGACAACGGCAAAACACATCCTCACACACTGGATACAACATTTAAACTAAACAGCCCCACAAACCCAGCCAAGGGAGGGGAAAACAAGAATATTATTCTACTTTCAAAACACTTTCATCTCACTACACCACAAACCACATTATTGAACAAAGGCCTAACATTCATTCCTACACCCAAACCTACACGGAACCATAAACAACTACACCAGGATCTACAAATGTATCACCGCAGAATCAAATTAGCAATTTTTTTGAAGAGGAGGAACGGGAACCTGTACCCTTTACATTACCATCAGACTGGACACCAAAAGATCAACAGCTACCAGATGCAATACGACAACTCATCAACAAAGACATCAAAGAACTAAAGAACGTACCTACACAATACACAGAACCAGCTAACATCACACCAGAAGAAACTATAGCACTCAAACAACTCACCTCCAATCAACAAATAATAATCAAACCGGCAGATAAAGGCAGTGCTATTGTCATAATGGATAAGGACCAATACCTCCTGGAAGCATATAACCAACTTAATAACCCAGAATACTACAGAAAACTTTCAGAACCCATCTACCTACAAACAATCCCTAAGATTAAAACAATACTTGACAACCTGAAAACAAAAAAATTCATTAACCAAAAACAACATACTTACCTACGGGGAAACTCACCGCCACGACCACGAAGATTCTACATCTTACCTAAAATCCACAAGGATCCCACCACATGGACAGTTCCGCACACCATCCCACCAGGACGCCCTATAGTTTCAGACATTAACAGCGAATCATACCACACAGCAGAATACATAGAACACTTTCTAACTCCCATCTCCATAAAACACCCTAGCTACATCAAGGACACATACCATTTCATAGAAACTATAAACAACATTACAATACCACATACAGCCTACCTATTCACTATGGACATAAATAGTTTATACACTAACATAGACACAACAGAAGGATTAACAGCCATTAAAACCTATTTTCACAAATACCCTAACAAAAAAGACCAGATAAGGAACTACTACAACTCTTGGAAATAAATCTCAACTACAACGACTTTGAATTCAATTCAGAATACTTTCTACAGATTAAAGGAACAGCCATGGGCAAAAAATTTGCCCCAGCCTACGCCAACATCTTCATGGCTAACTGGGAAGAGGAGGCATTAGCCAAATGCCCAAAAACACCATTACAATACTACAGATACTTGGACGATATTTTCGGCATTTGGACACACTCAATGCAAGATTTCACACAATTCACGGACATTCTCAATAACCACTCACCGTCCATTAAGCTCAAATCACACATACACCCCGAGACAATAGACTTTTTGGACACAACTATATACAAAGGGGATACATTTCACAACACGGACGACTAAACACTAAAGTATACTTTAAGGATACAGATACACATGCACTACTACACAAAACAAGCTTTCACCCCAAACATACCTTCAAAGGACTAGTAAAATCTCAGCTTCTAAGATTCCACAGGATATGCACACAACCTACAGACTTCCTTACAGCCACCAAGACACTATTCACAGCACTTAAACAGAGAAATTATTCACGACCTTTCCTTCGCAACTGTCTCAAAACTTTTCAACACAGAAAACATCAAACTACGGATAGCATCATCCCTTTTATCACTACTTACTCATCACCTAATGTCAGAGTTAGCAAGAAAATTAAACATAACTTCAAAACAACATTACAAGAACAAGGCCTCCTAACAGACTACAAAATAATCGCAGCACACAGAAGAAACAAAAATCTACAGGACTACCTGGTACACTCAAAGATCAAAACAAATACACAACACAAGCCAAAATACAGGACGGACTGTTTCCCACGCACAAAGTGGATCTACGACTCGGACAAGACAAACATATATCACATTCCACACCACTACCCACCCACAACCAAAAATGTAATATATTTGATCTGGTGCAACCAATGTCACATACAATATGTGGGTGAAACAGGAAATCAGCTAACAGTCAGGCTAACACAACACAGATACAACATCAGAACACACAAACAAACACACTTACCAATTGTACAACACTTCATCACACATGGATTAGCACAACTAAAATGTACAATAATCCGACACGACCCTCTTGGTCCACATCACAAAGACGGGCACAAGAACGATATTGGATACATAAATTAAAAACAAAAGAACCTACAGGACTGAACATAAAATAACTATACTTACCGAACAACACTTACCTTTGGAAGGACAGTGCTATACACTGTGTCGCGCGCCATGGCCTGAAGATGCGAGGCAAACCCAAAACCCCATCCCTAAACCTAAACCCCATGCCTAAACCTAACCCCAACCCTATGCCTAAACCTAACTCCCAGCCCCATCCCTAAACCTAAAACCTAAGCCCAATCCTACACCTAACCCCATTCCTAAACCTAACCCCAACCCCCAACCCCATTCCTAAACCTAACCCCAACCCCATCCCTAAACCTAACCCCAACCCTCAACCCCATCCCTAAACCTAACCCCATCCCTAAACCTAACCCCACCCCTAAACCTCACCCCACACCCCAGCCCCATCCCTAAACCTAACCCCAATCCTAAAACCTAACCCCTACCCCCAACCCCAACCCTAAACCTAACCCCAAACCAAAACCTAACCCCCAAACACCCATCCCTAAACCTAACCCCCAAAACCCCACCCACGCACCCAGGCCATTCAGCGATAGCAGTTTTCCCCTAAACCTAACCGGCCAGTTTTCCTCCAAAACCACAGTGTTGATTCTCATCACAAATACATACTTACCTTTTTCACTACAAGTTTTCAAGAAATAAATAGACACAATAAGACACAGACACAAAGATTTTCCACATAATAACCTTTAATCAAACATATACAACACACAAACCTCACAATAGGACATACACACAAAACTACAAACATATCAACCATATTTCATGTCAGAATCCTACAATCATCATACTCGATATCGAGGAAATCGAGAAACATCACACTCACTACTAAACTAATATCCCTACTTTAATTCATCTAACTACCACTCAACAACATTAAAAACATGGACTAAAATATCACAATACATCTACATGCTCAACCACTAGTCATGTTAACATTCCATGATCATTGTGCCCGATATCGAGGACATCGAGAAACATCACACTCACTACTAAACTAATATACTTATTTTAATTCATCTAACTATCACCCAACAACATTAAAAACATAAACTAAAACATTTCAGTACATCTACACTCTGTAACATCTTTACTCACCTTGTTTACATCGAGCAGCAAGAAGATCGAGAGGAGGAGCCACCGGACTATATAAGGGGGAGCTCCGGCAGATTCATTCATTCACTTACCAGCCACAGCACGAACAACACATGCAATTCTCTCTCTTGACTATTCAAAGCACAGTGCTAATTGCAAGCCAGCCTGAAGAAGATTCTCATTAGAATCGAAACGCGTCGCACAGGCTTGCACAGAACATCTAAACACACAAAAAGACAAAAAAAAGAACAAAAAAAATTACTAAACACAAAAAAAGACAAAAAATATACAACACTACAACCACATCCCACATACACAACAAAACATACACATTGCTAAACACAACCTCAAAACACTGAACTTACACACAAGCAACAAACAAAAACTAATAATGACCAACGAAGACGGATGGACCACAGTCCATTATGGACGCAGACGCCGTCTAACACCACCTACTGATCAATTCAGCAGAAAACGGGGGCATAGTTACACCCCAAGAGATAGAAAACACACAGCCTACAAACAATGGACTTCAACTCCATCTCCACACCACAATAAACAGCAAAATACACACCAGAGAACTTACGCAGAGGTGGCAGCAGCACCAGCCCCTGCTTACAACACGCACGAAAACAATTGGCAACACCAACGCCCAAAACACTCATACCAAAGACAACAACTAGCCCTACACCAACAGACGTACTCACACAAACAAAAAACCACACACTACACAGGAAAACACCACACCATTCCACCAACACACACACACGACAACACACAGGAAATAACCCTACACCAATTACCAACACGCAGGATAGGGAAAACATAAACACAATATGTAAAGTTATCACCCTACTACATCACTTACACAACATCACCAAAGATGACAGGACAGTGGAACCACCCACAATAACACACATGGTCACCTATCTTACAGAAAACATAAGACCAGCCTTGCCCAACGAAAATGTTCAACAATTAATACAAGGAAATGCACAAAATTGGGCTCATACAACACTGCTAATTCTACAACAACACTATCAAGATACACTGGAACAAGAACTAGACAAACTAATCACAGAAGACCCTAACAATTGGACAGAACTATTTGACAAAGCAGCCAAAAAGGGCCAGACATTTTCGGGAAGAAGACTAAAGGATGAAACCATCAATCATGCTAGGGAGGTGATATCGGCCTACTTTGGAGCACTTCCAGATTACGAAGAACCCCAAACAACCACCACCACAGACAAAACTCTAGACCAACCAACAACAACAGACACAACAATAAATGCAAGAGCAACAAGAACAAACACAACTACACAGGAGAACCAAGCACACACACCGAACACACCGCTATGGTCGAGGACCTCATCACACTGGACTAAATACACTCTGAGGACACAACGCCAATTACAACTCTACACACACCAAATGAAAATAACCTAACACCACTACCACAAAGACTTAGATTCTCGAACACACCACTATCAGATGGGAGCCCCGCTACTAACAACCAAGACCACTACAGACCAAAACACCTCCAATAACACTATGACTCAATATTCAGGGACCCATACAACACAGACTCAGCTTACACTACAACCAACACACAACACACCTAATCAGACAACACCCACAACTAACAACACACTACATCCAACACACAACACACCTAATCAGACAACATCCCCAACCAACAACACACTACATCTAACAGACACACAACCTACAATACAGCCACAGGACCAAAACACCCATAATATACCACACACAACACCACAAAGGGTCAGCAGACACCCAAACACAAAACACAAGATTAAAAATTGGACACTATATATCTGGAAACCCAATGTCATAGTGGGAGACTCTAACCTAGCTAACATAGGGCAATACAGCCAGGAGGATATCCAGATAGATAGCTATCCAGGGGCTAATTTTTCTCCATGCGGAGACACTAATGCAGAAAGCTAAAGCAAAGGGACCAGTGCAAAACATTATCCTATCATTTGGGATCAACAGTAGATCTGCAAAAGTCTATGAAACCACAGCGAAGCAACTACAAAGAGCCTACAAGGCTACCAAGGACAAATTCCCACAGGCTAACATCTATATCCCTAGATTAAACTATTCCAACACATTACCACTACAGGAACTATCTAATCTAAACACACTAAATAACTACATAGAACGCAACTATCGATCAATCCCACCACTACCAGCTAATCTCTTCGAAACCCAACGAGACAATATACATTGGACGCCGACAACGGCAAAACACATCCTCACACACTGGATACAACATTTAAACTAAACAGCCCCACAAACCCAGCCAAGGGGGGGGAAAACAAGAATATTATTCTACTTTCAAAACACTTTCATCTCACTACACCACAAACCACATTATTGAACAAAGGCCTAACATTCATTCCTACACCCAAACCTACACGGAACCATAAACAACTACACCAGGATCTACAAATGTATCACCGCAGAATCAAATTAGCAATTTTTTTGAAGAGGAGGAACGGAACCTGTACCCTTTACATTACCATCAGACTGGACACCAAAAAGATCAACAGCTACCAGATGCAATACGACAACTCATCAACAAAGACATCAAAGAACTAAAGAACGTACCTACACAATACACAGAACCAGCTAACATCACACCAGAAGAAACTATAGCACTCAAACAACTCACCTCCAATCAACAAATAATAATCAAACCGGCAGATAAAGGCAGTGCTATTGTCATAATGGATAAGGACCAATACCTCCTGGAAGCATATAACCAACTTAATAACCCAGAATACTACAGAAAACTTTCAGAACCCATCTACCTACAAACAATCCCTAAGATTAAAACAATACTTGACAACCTGAAAACAAAAAAATTCATTAACCAAAAACAACATACTTACCTACGGGGAAACTCACCGCCACGACCACGAAGATTCTACATCTTACCTAAAATCCACAAGGATCCCACCACATGGACAGTTCCGCACACCATCCCACCAGGACGCCCTATAGTTTCAGACATTAACAGCGAATCATACCACACAGCAGAATACATAGAACACTTTCTAACTCCCATCTCCATAAAACACCCTAGCTACATCAAGGACACATACCATTTCATAGAAACTATAAACAACATTACAATACCACATACAGCCTACCTATTCACTATGGACATAAATAGTTTATACACTAACATAGACACAACAGAAGGATTAACAGCCATTAAAACCTATTTTCACAAATACCCTAACAAAAAAGACCAGATAAGGAACTACTACAACTCTTGGAAATAAATCTCAACTACAACGACTTTGAATTCAATTCAGAATACTTTCTACAGATTAAAGGAACAGCCATGGGCAAAAAATTTGCCCCAGCCTACGCCAACATCTTCATGGCTAACTGGGAAGAGGAGGCATTAGCCAAATGCCCAAAAACACCATTACAATACTACAGATACTTGGACGATATTTTCGGCATTTGGACACACTCAATGCAAGATTTCACACAATTCACGGACATTCTCAATAACCACTCACCGTCCATTAAGCTCAAATCACACATACACCCCGAGACAATAGACTTTTTGGACACAACTATATACAAAGGGGGATACATTTCACAACACCGACGACTAAACACTAAAGTATACTTTAAGGATACAGATACACATGCACTACTACACAAAACAAGCTTTCACCCCAAACATACCTTCAAAGGACTAGTAAAATCTCAGCTTCTAAGATTCCACAGGATATGCACACAACCTACAGACTTCCTTACAGCCACCAAGACACTATTCACAGCACTTAAACAGAGAAATTATTCACGACCTTTCCTTCGCAACTGTCTCAAAACTTTTCAACACAGAAAACATCAAACTACGGATAGCATCATCCCTTTTATCACTACTTACTCATCACCTAATGTCAGAGTTAGCAAGAAAATTAAACATAACTTCAAAACAACATTACAAGAACAAGGCCTCCTAACAGACTACAAAATAATCGCAGCACACAGAAGAAACAAAAATCTACAGGACTACCTGGTACACTCAAAGATCAAAACAAATACACAACACAAGCCAAAATACAGGACGGACTGTTTCCCACGCACAAAGTGGATCTACGACTCGGACAAGACAAACATATATCACATTCCACACCACTACCCACCCACAACCAAAAATGTAATATATTTGATCTGGTGCAACCAATGTCACATACAATATGTGGGTGAAACAGGAAATCAGCTAACAGTCAGGCTAACACAACACAGATACAACATCAGAACACACAAACAAACACACTTACCAATTGTACAACACTTCATCACACATGGATTAGCACAACTAAAATGTACAATAATCCGACACGACCCCTCTTGGTCCACATCACAAAGACGGGCACAAGAACGATATTGGATACATAAATTAAAAACAAAAGAACCTACAGGACTGAACATAAAATAACTATACTTACCGAACAACACTTACCTTTGGAAGGACAGTGCTATACACTGTGTCGCGCCATGGCCTGAAGATGCGAGGCAAACCCAAAACCCCATCCCTAAACCTAAACCCCATGCCTAAACCTAACCCCAACCCTATGCCTAAACCTAACTCCCAGCCCCATCCCTAAACCTAAAACCTAAGCCCAATCCTACACCTAACCCCATTCCTAAACCTAACCCCAACCCCCAACCCCATTCCTAAACCTAACCCCAACCCCATCCCTAAACCTAACCCCAACCCTCAACCCCATCCCTAAACCTAACCCCATCCCTAAACCTAACCCCACCCCTAAACCTAACCCCAACCCCCAGCCCCATCCCTAAACCTAACCCCAATCCTAAAACCTAACCCCTACCCCCAACCCCATCCCTAAACCTAACCCCATCCCTAAACCTAACCCCCAAACACCCATCCCTAAACCTAACCCCCAAACCCCCAGCCTCGCACCCAGGCCATTCAGCGATAGCAGTTTTCCCCTAAACCTAACCCTAACCCTAACCCTAACCCTAACCCTAACCCTAACCCTAACCCTAACCCTAACCCTAACCCTAACCCTAACCCTAACCCTAACCCTAACCCTAACCCTAACCCTAAACCTAAACCCAACCCCATACCTAAACCTAACCCCATCCCTAAACCTAACCCCAACCCCAAAGCCAACCCCTACCCTTACCTAACCTAAGCCCTCCCCTAACCCTAACCCTAACCCTAACCCTAACCCCCTAACCCTACCCTTACCCTAACCCTAAGAATCCTAACCCTAACCCCTGCCCTTGCCCTAACCCTAACCTCAACCCTTACCCTAACCCCTAGTCCCAATCCCAACCCTAAATCCTCTCCTAACCCTACCCCCAAGGGCCCCTGGACCTGTTTCTGGCCCTTTGCCCTTGACTGGGATGGGATTTCCCCTAACTCCTAACACGCCCGTGCCTCCCTGCCCTAACCTGCCTTCCAATGGTCTTCTTTTGATTTAAATCCTTAACCCCCTTAATTATATACACATATACAACTCAAACTCAAACTGACAATCATACATAATTTACTTTTCCTATAATCATCTGAAAAACGACCTTAAATTTAAATACTTACCTTCTTAAACACTAAACAATATAAAATCAAACAAACCACAAAATACTTACCTTTTTCCTTGTAGATTCATGTATTCAAAAGACTCAAATCCTAAACACTCATCTTTCTAAATATGACACCTTAAAGTTAATACATTACAAAATACTTACCTTTCTTATAACTACATTACTGAGAAAACATCTAAATCTCAAATACTTACCTGGTACTAAAACATACAATTTCATTAAGTCACAAAATACTTACCTGGTTATAAGTTCATATATTCTTCATAAACACTAAACATAAAATCTTATTTTTAATACTTACAATCCTGTAAACTCAAAAGTTCATACAACTACAACAACCTACATAAGATTTACTTTTCAGGTTGAGTGAACTCCTCCCACTATAAAAGGAGACGCTCAAACCGATTTGGCTCACTTGCTTTCTTGTCACCGAAGAGTGAACATCTCAGCTCTTGTGCTCTTAGTCACTGAACAGTGAACACTCATTATTTACATCTCTTGCCTGAAGAAGGTACAATTTAGTCAATTACCTTTACCCATCAAACAAATTATACCGAAACGTCAAAAATTGAATTGGAATTTAAAATGTACACCAAATTTAAAACGAGGAGAGATTGAGGCTTTAAAACAATTACAAAAAATCATTCTATAGTGATTAAACCGGCTGATAAGGGAAATTCTATTGTCATTATGGATCGTACACAATATACCTGGGAGGGCTTACGTCAACTGAATAATTTAGATCATTATAAAAAATTACAAAAACCCATTTATTTAGACACGATTTATTTAGTTAAAAACATACTGGATAATTTAGTTCATGAAGGTTATTTGAATGCTAAGCAAAGACAATATCTCTTGGGTAGTACTACACCCAGATCCAGAAGATTTTATTTATTACCAAAAATCCATAAAGAGAAAGACAAATGGAGTATACCTAATTTAATCCCACCAGGTAGACCCATAGTCTCGGACTGTGGTAGTGAAACTTACGAAAAATTATGGAATATTTAGAATATTATTTGAATCCTTTGTCTCAAAAGCATCCTAGTTATTTAAAGGACACTTATCATTTTCTTGAAATACTTGAGCAAATTACAGTCCCTCATGATGCCTTTTTATTTACTATAGACATTGATAGTTTATACACTAATATAGAGACTAAATTGGGCCTAGAAGCAGTTAAAAGAACGTTCCAAAGATTTCCGATAAAAAGAGACCGGACACCCAACTCCTAAAATTGCTAGAACTTAGCCTCACGAGAAACGATTTTGAATTTGATGGACAATTTTATCTACAAATTAAAGGTACAGCGATGGGTAAAGGTTTGCCCGTCCTATGCAAATATCTTTATGGCTAATTGGGAAGAATTAGCTTTAAATACTACCCCACTTAAGCCCCTTCATTATTATCGTTTTTTAGATGACATATGGGGCATTTGGACTCATTCTAAAGACGAATTCCATAAATTTACGGATTACTTAAACAATTTTACCAAATCAATCAAAATTAAATTTACAATTCATCCTGAAGAGGTTCATTTCTTAGATACAACAACATACAAGGGAACAAAATGGCGAAACACAACTCATCTGGACACAAAAGTTTATTTTAAGGATACAGACACACATTCATTATTATTTAAAACTAGCTATCACCTAAACATACTTACCGTGGTATAATTAAATCACAATTACTAAGATTTCATAGGATTTGCTCAGACACAGAACAATTTCTTACAGATACAAAGACACTCTTTACAGCACTTCGGGAAAGGGTACTCTCGCTCCTTCCTTCGAAAATCCCTCAGGACATTTCGGGAAAGAAAAGTAGAATCTAATCCAGAACACAAAATTATCCCGTTAGTGTCTACCTATTCAACACCAACTGTACAACTTAACAGATTTACTAAGAATAACTTCCAAAAGTTCCTATCCAAAACCTCCTTCTTACAAAAACACAAACCCATAGCAGCGTATAGAAGGAATAAGAATTTGAGAGATTTATTAGTTAAAAGTACCTTACCTCCATTGAATCCTAAACCAACCACAAAACATCCATTCTTTGAACCAAAATCATGGGTTACAAATTATCATACGAAACACATTTACAAAATAACACAAACAATAAACAAACAAACTATGAATTGTGTTTACCTAATCACCTGCAAAAAATGCACAGCACAATACGTTGGACAAACAAAAATTCAATACTCACCAGACTTCATCAACATACCTACAACATCAGAAATAAAAAGAAACACAAACAAAATTAGTCCAACACTTTCTCACACACCCGGACTTACCTCCCTCAGTATGACAGGTTTACAATCTAACATTTTCTGGACTACCCACAACAGACTGGCGGCGAGCGCGGTGGATAGTCCAACTAGACACACAATTTCCCAGGGGACTAAATGAAGACTAGAGTTGGGCGGTGGGGCTGGGGAAGGACAGTGCCAAGCCTGTCCTAGGTCTATGGGCTTGGGTCGGGGCGACCTGGGGCCCAACACCCTTACCTTGCCCTAATCCTAACCCTAACCTCCACCCCTTCCCTTACCCTAACCCTTAAACTCCATCCCAACCCCAACCCCAAACCCTACCCTTACCCTAACCCTAACCCCATGCCTTAACCTAACCCCAACCCCGAACCCCATTGCGTAAACTAACCCCAACCCCAAAACCCCATGCCTTAATCCTAACCCCAACCCCTAAACCTAATCCTAACCCCATGCCTAAACCTAACCCCCATCCCTAAACCTAACCCCAACCCCAAAGCCTACCCCTACCCTTACCCTAACCTAAGCCCCCTCCCTAACCCTACCCTTACCCTAACCCTAAGCCCCCTCCCTAACCCTACCCTTACCCTAACCCTAAGAATCCTAACCCTAACCCCTGCCCTTGCCCTAACCCTAACCTCAACCCTTACCCTAACCCCTAGTCCCAATCCCAACCCTAAATCCTCTCCTAACCCTACCCCCAAGGGCCCCTGGACCTGTTTCTGGCCCTTTGCCCTTGACTGGGATGGGATTTCCCCTAACTCCTAACACGCCCGTGCCTCCCTGCCCTAACCTGCCTTCCAATGGTCTTCTTTTGATTTAAATCCTTAACCCCTTAATTATATACACATATACAACTCAAACTCAAACTGACAATCATACATAATTTACTTTTCCTATAATCATCTGAAAAACGACCTTAAATTTAAATACTTACCTTCTTAAACACTAAACAATATAAAATCAAACAAACCACAAAATACTTACCTTTTTCCTTGTAGATTCATGTATTCAAAAGACTCAAATCCTAAACACTCATCTTTCTAAATATGACACCTTAAAGTTAATACATTACAAAATACTTACCTTTCTTATAACTACATTACTGAGAAAACATCTAAATCTCAAATACTTACCTGGTACTAAAACATAAAACTTCATTAAGTCACAAAATACTTACCTGGTTATAAGTTCATATATTCTTCATAAACACTAAACATAAAACCTTATTTTTAATACTTACAATCCTGTAAACTCAAAAGTTCATAAAACTACAACAACCTACATAAGATTTACTTTTCGGTTGAGTGAACTCCTCCCACTATAAAAGGAGACGCTCAAACCGATTTGGCTCACTTGCTTTCTTGTCACCGAAGAGTGAACATCTCAGCTCTTGTGCTCTTAGTCACTGAACAGTGAACACTCATTATTTACATCTCTTCTGAAGAAGGTCTTGCCTGAAGAAGGAACTCCTCAAATCCCTTTTACCCCAAAACAATGGACACCTAAAATAGTCAATTACCTTTACCCATCAAACAAATTATAACGGCAGATAACTATGCCCTACAAAAATTGAATTGGAATTTAAAATGTACACCAAATTTAAAACGAGGAGAGATTGAGGCTTTAAAACAATTACAAAAAAATCATTCTATAGTGATTAAACCGGCTGATAAGGGAAATTCTATTGTCATTATGGATCGTACACAATATACCTGGGAGGGCTTACGTCAACTGAATAATTTAGATCATTATAAAAAATTACAAAAACCCATTTATTTAGACACGATTTATTTAGTTAAAAACATACTGGATAATTTAGTTCATGAAGGTTATTTGAATGCTAAGCAAAGACAATATCTCTTGGGTAGTACTACACCCAGATCCAGAAGATTTTATTTATTACCAAAAATCCATAAAGAGAAAGACAAATGGAGTATACCTAATTTAATCCCACCAGGTAGACCCATAGTCTCGGACTGTGGTAGTGAAACTTACGAAATTGCGGAATATTTAGAATATTATTTGAATCCTTTGTCTCAAAAGCATCCTAGTTATTTAAAGGACACTTATCATTTTCTTGAAATACTTGAGCAAATTACAGTCCCTCATGATGCCTTTTTATTTACTATAGACATTGATAGTTTATACACTAATATAGAGACTAAATTGGGCCTAGAAGCAGTTAAAAGAACGTTCCAAAGATTTCCCGAAAAAGGGTCCGGACACCCAACACCTAACAGTGCTAGAACTTAGCCTCACGAGAAACGATTTTGAATTTGATGGACAATTTTATCTACAAATTAAAGGTACAGCGATGGGTAAAAGGTTTGCCCCGTCCTATGCAAATATCTTTATGGCTAATTGGGAAGAATTAGCTTTAAATACTACCCACTTAAGCCCCTTCATTATTATCGTTTTTTAGATGACATATGGGGCATTTGGACTCATTCTAAAGACGAATTCCATAAATTTACGGATTACTTAAACAATTTTACCAAATCAATCAAAATTAAATTTACAATTCATCCTGAAGAGGTTCATTTCTTAGATACAACAACATACAAGGGAACAAAATGGCGAAACACAACTCATCTGGACACAAAAGTTTATTTTAAGGATACAGACACACATTCATTATTATTTAAAACTAGCTATCACCCTAAACATACTTACCGTGGTATAATTAAATCACAATTACTAAGATTTCATAGGATTTGCTCAGACACAGAACAATTTCTTACAGCTACAAAGACACTCTTTACAGCACTTCGGAAAGGGGGTACTCTCGCTCCTTCCTTGAAAATCCCTCAGGACATTTCGGGAAAGAAAAGTAGAATCTAATCCAGAACACAAAATTATCCCGTTAGTGTCTACCTATTCAACACCAACTGTACAACTTAACAGATTTACTAAGAATAACTTCCAAAAGTTCCTATCCAAAACCTCCTTCTTACAAAAACACAAACCCATAGCAGCGTATAGAAGGAATAAGAATTTGAGAGATTTATTAGTTAAAAGTACCTTACCTCCATTGAATCCTAAACCAACCACAAAACATCCATTCTTTGAACCAAAATCATGGGTTACAAATTATCATACGAAACACATTTACAAAATAACACAAACAATAAACAAACAAACTATGAATTGTGTTTACCTAATCACCTGCAAAAAATGCACAGCACAATACGTTGGACAAACAAAAAATTCAATACTCACCAGACTTCATCAACATACCTACAACATCAGAAATAAAAAAGAAACACAAACAAAATTAGTCCAACACTTTCTCACACACGGACTTACCTCCCTCAGTATGACAGGTTTACAATCTAACATTTTCTGGACTACCCACAACAGACTTGCGGCGAGCGCGGTGGATAGTCCAATTAGACACACAATTTCCCAGGGGACTAAATGAAGACTAGAGTTGGACGGTGGGGCTGGGGAAGGACAGTGCCAAGCCTGTCCTAGGTCTATGGGCTTGGGTCGGGGACGACCTGGGGCCCAACACCCTTACCTTGCCCTAATCCTAACCCTAACCTCCACCCCTTCCCTTACCCTAACCCTTAAACTCCATCCCAACCCCAACCCCTACCCCTACCCTTACCCTAACCCTAACCCCATGCCTTAACCTAACCCCAACCCCTAACCCCATGCCTTAACCTAACCCCAACCCCTAAACCTAATCCTAACCCCATGCCTAAACCTAACCCCATCCCTAAACCTAACCCCAACCCCTAAGCCTAACCCCTACCCTAGCCTACCCTACCCTTACCCTAACCTAAGCCCCTCCCTAACCCTACCCTTACCCTAACACTAAGCCCCCTCCCTAACCCTACCCTTACCTAACCCTAAGAATCCTAACCCTAACCCCTGCCCTTGCCCTAACCTAACCTCAACCCTTACCCTAAACCCTAGTCCCAATCCCAACCCTAAATCCTCTCCTAACCCTACCCCAAGGGCCCTGGACCTGTTTCTGGCCCTTGCCCTTGACTGGGATGGGATTTCCCGTAACTCCTAACACGCCCGTGCCTCCCTCCCCTAACCTGCCTTCCAATGGTCTTCTTTTGATTTAAATCCTTAACCCCTTAATTATATACACATATACAACTCAAACTCAAACTGACAATCATACATAATTTACTTTTCCTATAATCATCTGAAAAACGACCTTAAATTTAAATACTTACCTTCTTAAACACTAAACAATATAAAATCAAACAAACCACAAAATACTTACCTTTTTCCTTGTAGATTCATGTATTCAAAAGACTCAAATCCTAAACACTCATCTTTCTAAATATGACACCTTAAAGTTAATACATTACAAAATACTTACCTTTCTTATAACTACATTACTGAGAAAACATCTAAATCTCAAATACTTACCTGGTACTAAAACATAAAACTTCATTAAGTCACAAAATACTTACCTGGTTATAAGTTCATATATTCTTCATAAACACTAAACATAAAATCTTATTTTTAATACTTACAATCCTGTAAACTCAAAAGTTCATAAAACTACAACAACCTACATAAGATTTACTTTTCCGGTTGAGTGAACTCCTCCCACTATAAAAGGAGACGCTCAAACCGATTTGGCTCACTTGCTTTCTTGTCACCGAAGAGTGAACATCTCAGCTCTTGTGCTCTTAGTCACTGAACAGTGAACACTCATTATTTACATCTCTTGCCTGAAGAAGGTACAATTTAGTACCAAACGTCAGGGAAAGAAGAGAACTCCTCAAATCCCTTTTACCCCAAAATCTAATTGGACACCTAAAATGAGTCAATTACCTTTACCCATCAAACAAATTATAACGGCAGATAACTATGCCCTACAAAAATTGAATTGGAATTTAAAATGTACACCAAATTTAAAACGAGGAGAGATTGAGGCTTTAAAACAATTACAAAAAATCATTCTATAGTGATTAAACCGGCTGATAAGGGAAATTCTATTGTCATTATGGATCGTACACAATATACCTGGGAGGGCTTACGTCAACTGAATAATTTAGATCATTATAAAAAATTACAAAAACCCATTTATTTAGACACGATTTATTTAGTTAAAAACATACTGGATAATTTAGTTCATGAAGGTTATTTGAATGCTAAGCAAAGACAATATCTCTTGGGTAGTACTACACCCAGATCCAGAAGATTTTATTTATTACCAAAAATCCATAAAGAGAAAGACAAATGGAGTATACCTAATTTAATCCCACCAGGTAGACCCATAGTCTCGGACTGTGGTAGTGAAACTTACGAAATTGCGGAATATTTAGAATATTATTTGAATCCTTTGTCTCAAAAGCATCCTAGTTATTTAAAGGACACTTATCATTTTCTTGAAATACTTGAGCAAATTACAGTCCCTCATGATGCCTTTTTATTTACTATAGACATTGATAGTTTATACACTAATATAGAGACTAAATTGGGCCTAGAAGCAGTTAAAAGAACGTTCCAAAGATTTCCCGATAAAAAGAGACCGGACACCCAACTCCTAAAATTGCTAGAACTTAGCCTCACGAGAAACGATTTTGAATTTGATGGACAATTTTATCTACAAATTAAAGGTACAGCGATGGGTAAAAGGTTTGCCCCGTCCTATGCAAATATCTTTATGGCTAATTGGGAAGAATTAGCTTTAAATACTACCCCACTTAAGCCCCTTCATTATTATCGTTTTTTAGATGACATATGGGGCATTTGGACTCATTCTAAAGACGAATTCCATAAATTTACGGATTACTTAAACAATTTTACCAAATCAATCAAAATTAAATTTACAATTCATCCTGAAGAGGTTCATTTCTTAGATACAACAACATACAAGGGAACAAAATGGCGAAACACAACTCATCTGGACACAAAAGTTTATTTTAAGGATACAGACACACATTCATTATTATTTAAAACTAGCTATCACCCTAAACATACTTACCGTGGTATAATTAAATCACAATTACTAAGATTTCATAGGATTTGCTCAGACACAGAACAATTTCTTACAGCTACAAAGACACTCTTTACAGCACTTCGGGAAAGGGGTACTCTCGCTCCTTCCTTGAAAATCCCTCAGGACATTTCGGGAAAGAAAAGTAGAATCTAATCCAGAACACAAAATTATCCCGTTAGTGTCTACCTATTCAACACCAACTGTACAACTTAACAGATTTACTAAGAATAACTTCCAAAAGTTCCTATCCAAAACCTCCTTCTTACAAAAACACAAACCCATAGCAGCGTATAGAAGGAATAAGAATTTGAGAGATTTATTAGTTAAAAGTACCTTACCTCCATTGAATCCTAAACCAACCACAAAACATCCATTCTTTGAACCAAAATCATGGGTTACAAATTATCATACGAAACACATTTACAAAATAACACAAACAATAAACAAACAAACTATGAATTGTGTTTACCTAATCACCTGCAAAAAATGCACAGCACAATACGTTGGACAAACAAAAAATTCAATACTCACCAGACTTCATCAACATACCTACAACATCAGAAATAAAAAAGAAACACAAACAAAATTAGTACAACACTTTCTCAAACACGTACTTACCTCCCTCAGTATGACAGGTTTACAATCTAACATTTTCTGGACTACCCACAACAGACTGGCGGCCGAACGCCGGTGGATAGTCCAATTAGACACACAATTTCCCAGGGGACTAAATGAAGACTAGAGTTGGACGGTGGGGCTGGGGAAGGACAGTGCCAAGCCTGTCCTAGGTCTATGGGCTTGGGTCGGGGACGACCTGGGGCCCAACACCCTTACCTTGCCCTAATCCTAACCCTAACCTCCACCCCTTCCCTTACCCTAACCCTTAAACTCCATCCCAACCCCAACCCCTACCCCTACCCTTACCCTAACCCTAACCCCATGCCTTAACCTAACCCCAACCCCTAACCCCATGCCTTAACCTAACCCCAACCCCGAAACCTAACCCCAACCCCTAAACCTAATCCTAACCCCATGCCTAAACCTAACCCCATCCCTAAACCTAACCCCAACCCCTAAGCCTACCCCTACCCTTACCCTAACCCTAAGCCCCCTCCCCCTAACCCTACCCTTACCCTAACCCTAAGCCCCCTCCCCCTAACCCTACCCTTACCCTAACCCTAAGAATCCTAACCCTAACCCCTGCCCTTGCCCTAACCCTAACCTCAACCCTTACCCTAACCCCTAGTCCCAATCCCAACCCTAAATCCTCTCCTAACCCTACCCCCAAGTGGCCCTGGACCTGTTTCTGGCCCTTTGCCCTTGACTGGGATGGGATTTCCCCTAACTCCTAACACGCCCGTGCCTCCCTGCCCTAACCTGCCTTCCAATGGTCTTCTTTTGATTTAAATCCTTAACCCCCTTAATTATATACACATATACAACTCAAACTCAAACTGACAATCATACATAATTTACTTTTCCTATAATCATCTGAAAAACGACCTTAAATTTAAATACTTACCTTCTTAAACACTAAACAATATAAAATCAAACAAACCACAAAATACTTACCTTTTTCCTTGTAGATTCATGTATTCAAAAGACTCAAATCCTAAACACTCATCTTTCTAAATATGACACCTTAAAGTTAATACATTACAAAATACTTACCTTTCTTATAACTACATTACTGAGAAAACATCTAAATCTCAAATACTTACCTGGTACTAAAACATAAAACTTCATTAAGTCACAAAATACTTACCTGGTTATAAGTTCATATATTCTTCATAAACACTAAACATAAAATCTTATTTTTAATACTTACAATCCTGTAAACTCAAAAGTTCATAAAACTACAACAACCTACATAAGATTTACTTTTCTGGTTGAGTGAACTCCTCCCACTATAAAAGGAGACGCTCAAACCGATTTGGCTCACTTGCTTTCTTGTCACCGAAGAGTGAACATCTCAGCTCTTGTGCTCTTAGTCACTGAACAGTGAACACTCATTATTTACATCTCTTGCCTGAAGAAGGTACAATTTAGTACCGAAACGTGAAAGAAGAGAACTCCTCAAATCCCTTTTACCCCAAAATCTAATTGGACACCTAAAATGAGTCAATTACCTTTACCCATCAAACAAATTATAACGGCAGATAACTATGCCCTACAAAAATTGAATTGGAATTTAAAATGTACACCAAATTTAAAACGAGGAGAGATTGAGGCTTTAAAACAATTACAAAAAATCATTCTATAGTGATTAAACCGGCTGATAAGGGAAATTCTATTGTCATTATGGATCGTACACAATATACCTGGGAGGGCTTACGTCAACTGAATAATTTAGATCATTATAAAAATTACAAAAACCCATTTATTTAGACACGATTTATTTAGTTAAAAACATACTGGATAATTTAGTTCATGAAGGTTATTTGAATGCTAAGCAAAGACAATATCTCTTGGGTAGTACTACACCCAGATCCAGAAGATTTTATTTATTACCAAAAATCCATAAAGAGAAAGACAAATGGAGTATACCTAATTTAATCCCACCAGGTAGACCCATAGTCTCGGACTGTGGTAGTGAAACTTACGAAATTGCGGAATATTTAGAATATTATTTGAATCCTTTGTCTCAAAAGCATCCTAGTTATTTAAAGGACACTTATCATTTTCTTGAAATACTTGAGCAAATTACAGTCCCTCATGATGCCTTTTTATTTACTATAGACATTGATAGTTTATACACTAATATAGAGACTAAATTGGGCCTAGAAGCAGTTAAAAGAACGTTCCAAAGATTTCCCGATAAAAAGAGACCGGACACCCAACTCCTAAAATTGCTAGAACTTAGCCTCACGAGAAACGATTTTGAATTTGATGGACAATTTTATCTACAAATTAAAGGTACAGCGATGGGTAAAAGGTTTGCCCCGTCCTATGCAAATATCTTTATGGCTAATTGGGAAGAATTAGCTTTAAATACTACCCCACTTAAGCCCCTTCATTATTATCGTTTTTTAGATGACATATGGGGCATTTGGACTCATTCTAAAGACGAATTCCATAAATTTACGGATTACTTAAACAATTTTACCAAATCAATCAAAATTAAATTTACAATTCATCCTGAAGAGGTTCATTTCTTAGATACAACAACATACAAGGGAACAAAATGGCGAAACACAACTCATCTGGACACAAAAGTTTATTTTAAGGATACAGACACACATTCATTATTATTTAAAACTAGCTATCACCCTAAACATACTTACCGTGGTATAATTAAATCACAATTACTAAGATTTCATAGGATTTGCTCAGACACAGAACAATTTCTTACAGCTACAAAGACACTCTTTACAGCACTTCGGGAAAGGGGGTACTCTCGCTCCTTCCTTCGAAAATCCCTCAGGACATTTCGGGAAAGAAAAGTAGAATCTAATCCAGAACACAAAATTATCCCGTTAGTGTCTACCTATTCAACACCAACTGTACAACTTAACAGATTTACTAAGAATAACTTCCAAAAGTTCCTATCCAAAACCTCCTTCTTACAAAAACACAAACCCATAGCAGCGTATAGAAGGAATAAGAATTTGAGAGATTTATTAGTTAAAAGTACCTTACCTCCATTGAATCCTAAACCAACCACAAAACATCCATTCTTTGAACCAAAATCATGGGTTACAAATTATCATACGAAACACATTTACAAAATAACACAAACAATAAACAAACAAACTATGAATTGTGTTTACCTAATCACCTGCAAAAAATGCACAGCACAATACGTTGGACAAACAAAAAATTCAATACTCACCAGACTTCATCAACATACCTACAACATCAGAAATAAAAAAGAAACACAAACAAAATTAGTCCAACACTTTCTCACACACGGACTTACCTCCCTCAGTATGACAGGTTTACAATCTAACATTTTCTGGACTACCCACAACAGACTGGCGGCCGAACGCCGATGGATAGTCCAACTAGACACACAATTTCCCAGGGGACTAAATGAAGACTAGAGTTGGACGGTGGGGCTGGGGAAGGACAGTGCCAAGCCTGTCCTAGGTCTATGGGCTTGGGTCGGGGACGACCTGGGGCCCAACACCCTTACCTTGCCCTAATCCTAACCCTAACCTCCACCCCTTCCCTTACCCTAACCCTTAAACTCCATCCCAACCCCAACCCCTACCCCTACCCTTACCCTAACCCTAACCCCATGCCTTAACCTAACCCCAACCCCTAACCCCATGCCTTAACCTAACCCCAACCCCTAACCCCACCTAACCTAACCCCAACCCTAAACCTAACCTAACCCCATGCCTAAACCTAACCCCAACCCTAAGCCTAACCATACCCCTCCCCCTACCATTACACTAACCATCAGCCCCCTCCCCCTAACCCTACCCTTACCCTAACCCTAAGCCCCCTACCCCTTACCCTACCCTTACCCTAACCCTAAGAATCCTAACCCTAACCCCTGCCCTTGCCCTAACCCTAACCTCAACCCTTACCCTAACCCCTAGTCCCAATCCCAACCCTAAATCCTCTCCTAACCCTACCCCCAAGGGCCCCTGGACCTGTTTCTGGCCCATTGCCCTTGACTGGGATGGGATTTCCCCTAACTCCTAACACGCCCGTGCCTCCCTGCCCTAACCTGCCTTCCAATGGTCTTCTTTTGATTTAAATCCTTAACCCCCTTAATTATATACACATATACAACTCAAACTCAAACTGACAATCATACATAATTTACTTTTCCTATAATCATCTGAAAAACGACCTTAAATTTAAATACTTACCTTCTTAAACACTAAACAATATAAAATCAAACAAACCACAAAATACTTACCTTTTTCCTTGTAGATTCATGTATTCAAAAGACTCAAATCCTAAACACTCATCTTTCTAAATATGACACCTTAAAGTTAATACATTACAAAATACTTACCTTTCTTATAACTACATTACTGAGAAAACATCTAAATCTCAAATACTTACCTGGTACTAAAACATAAAACTTCATTAAGTCACAAAATACTTACCTGGTTATAAGTTCATATATTCTTCATAAACACTAAACATAAAATCTTATTTTTAATACTTACAATCCTGTAAACTCAAAAGTTTCATAAAACTACAACAAACTACATAAGATTTACTTTTCTGGTTGAGTGAACTCCTCCCACTATAAAAGGAGACGCTCAAACCGATTTGGCTCACTTGCTTTCTTGTCACCGAAGAGTGAACATCTCAGCTCTTGTGCTCTTAGTCACTGAACAGTGAACACTCATTATTTACATCTCTTGCCTGAAGAAGGTACAATTTAGTACCGAAACAGGGAAAGAAGAGAACTCTCAAATCAGGGAAAGAAGAGAACTTTCCCTTTTAAAATGTTGGACACTAAAATGAGTCAAATTTAAAACGAATTATAACGGAGAGATTGAATTGAATTTAAAATGAATTTAAAATGTACACCAAATTTAAAACGAGGAGAGAATTACAAAAAAATCATTCTATAGTGATTAAACCGGCTGATAAGGGAAATTCTATTGTCATTATGGATCGTACACAATATACCTGGGGGAGGGCTTACGTCAACTGAATAATTTAGATCATTATAAAAATTACAAAAACCCATTTATTTAGACACGATTTATTTAGTTAAAAACATACTGGATAATTTAGTTCATGAAGGTTATTTGAATGCTAAGCAAAGACAATATCTCTTGGGTAGTACTACACCCAGATCCAGAAGATTTTATTTATTACCAAAAATCCATAAAGAGAAAGACAAATGGAGTATACCTAATTTAATCCCACCAGGTAGACCCATAGTCTCGGACTGTGGTAGTGAAACTTACGAAATTGCGGAATATTTAGAATATTATTTGAATCCTTTGTCTCAAAAGCATCCTAGTTATTTAAAGGACACTTATCATTTTCTTGAAATACTTGAGCAAATTACAGTCCCTCATGATGCCTTTTTATTTACTATAGACATTGATAGTTTATACACTAATATAGAGACTAAATTGGGCCTAGAAGCAGTTAAAAGAACGTTCCAAAGATTTCCCGATAAAAAGAGACCGGACACCCAACTCCTAAAATTGCTAGAACTTAGCCTCACGAGAAACGATTTTGAATTTGATGGACAATTTTATCTACAAATTAAAGGTACAGCGATGGGTAAAAGGTTTGCCCGTCCTATGCAAATATCTTTATGGCTAATTGGGAAGAATTAGCTTTAAATACTACCCTACTTAAAGCCCCCTTCATTATTATCGTTTTTTAGATGACATATGGGGCATTTGGACTCATTCTAAAGACGAATTCCATAAATTTACGGATTACTTAAACAATTTTACCAAATCAATCAAAATTAAATTTACAATTCATCCTGAAGAGGTTCATTTCTTAGATACAACAACATACAAGGGAACAAAATGGCGAAACACAACTCATCTGGACACAAAAGTTTATTTTAAGGATACAGACACACATTCATTATTATTTAAAACTAGCTATCACCCTAAACATACTTACCGTGGTATAATTAAATCACAATTACTAAGATTTCATAGGATTTGCTCAGACACAGAACAATTTCTTACAGCTACAAAGACACTCTTTTACAGCACTTCGGAAAGGGGGTACTCTCTCGCTCCTTCCCTTCGAAAATCCTCAGGACATTTCGGGAAAGAAAAGTAGAATCTAATCCAGAACACAAAATTATCCCGTTAGTGTCTACCTATTCAACACCAACTGTACAACTTAACAGATTTACTAAGAATAACTTCCAAAAGTTCCTATCCAAAACCTCCTTCTTACAAAAACACAAACCCATAGCAGCGTATAGAAGGAATAAGAATTTTGAGAGATTTATTAGTTAAAAGTACCTTACCTCCATTGAATCCTAAACCAACCACAAAACATCCATTCTTTGAACCAAAATCATGGGTTACAAATTATCATACGAAACACATTTACAAAATAACACAAACAATAAACAAACAAACTATGAATTGTGTTTACCTAATCACCTGCAAAAAATGCACAGCACAATACGTTGGACAAACAAAAAATTCAATACTCACCAGACTTCATCAACATACCTACAACATCAGAAATAAAAAAGAAACACAAACAAAAATTAGTCCAACACTTTCTCACACACGGACTTACCTCCCTCAGTATGACAGGTTTACAATCTAACATTTTCTGGACTACCCACAACAGACTGGCGGCCGAACGCCGGTGGATAGTCCAATTAGACACACAATTTCCCAGGGGACTAAATGAAGACTAGAGTTGGACGGTGGGGCTGGGGAAGGACAGTGCCAAGCCTGTCCTAGGTCTATGGGCTTGGGTCGGGGACGACCTGGGGCCCAACACCCTTACCTTGCCCTAATCCTAACCCTAACCTCCACCCCTTCCCTTACCCTAACCCTTAAACTCCATCCCAACCCCAACCCCGACCCCACCCCTTACCCTAACCCTAAACCCATGCCTTAACCTAACCCCAACCCCAAAACCCCATGCCTAACCTAACCTAACCCCAACCCCTAACCCCATGCCTTAATCCTAACCCCAACCCCTAAACCTAATCCTAACCCCATGCCTAAACCTCACCCCATCCCTAAACCTACCCCCAACCACTAACCCTACCCCAACCCCTACCCCTACCCTTACCCTAACCCTCAGCCCCCTCCCCCTAACCCTACCCATACCCTAACCCTAAGCCCCCTCACCCAAACCCTACCCTTACCCAAACCCTAAGAATCCAAACCCTAACCCCAGCCCTAGCCCTAACCCTAACCACAACCCTTACCCTAACCCATATTCCAAATCACAACACTAAATCCTCTCCTAACCCTACCCCCAAGGGCCCTGGACCTGTTTCTGGCCCTTGCCCTTGACTGGGATGGGATTTCCCTAACTCCTAACACACGCCCGTGCCTCCTCCCTGCCCTAACCTGCCTTCCAATGGTCTTTCTTTTTGATTTAAATCCTCCTTAACCCCCCCTTAATTATATACACATATACAACTCAAACTCAAACTGACATTCATACATAATTTACTTTTCCTATAATCATCTGAAAAACGACCTTAAATTTAAATACTTACCTTCTTAAACACTAAACAATATAAAATCAAACAAACCACAAAATACTTACCCTTTTTCCTTGTAGATCCATGTAGTCAAAAGACTCAAATCCTAAACACTCATCTTTCTAAATATGACACCTTAAAGTTAATACATTACAAAATACTTACCTTTTCTTATAACTACATTTACTGAGAAAAACATCTAAATCTCAAATACTTACCTGGTACTAAAACATAAAATTTCATTAAGTCACAAAATACTTACCTGGTTATAAGTTCATATATTATTCTTCATAAACACTAAACATAAAATCTTTATTTTTAATACTTACAATCCTGTAAACTCAAAAGTTCATAAAACTACAACAACCTACATAAGATTTACTTTTCTGGTTGAGTGAACTCCTCCTCCCACTATAAAAGGGAGACGCTCAAACCGATTTGGCTCCTTGCTTTCTTGTCACCGAAGAGTGAACATCTCAGCTCTTGTGCTCTTAGTCACTGAACAGTGAACACTCAGGGAAAGAAGAGAATTATTTACCCCAAACATCTCTTGCCTGAAGAAGGTACAATCAAACAAATTAGTACCGAAACGCCCTACAAAAATTGAATTGGAATTTAAAATGTACACCAAATTTAAAACGAGGAGAGATTGAGGCTTTAAAACAATTACAAAAAATCATTCTATAGTGATTAAACCGCTGATAAGGGAAATTCTATTGTCATTATGGATCGTACACAATATACCTGGGAGGGCTTACGTCAACTGAATAATTTAGATCATTATAAAAATTACAAAACCCATTTATTTAGACACGATTTATTTAGTTAAAAACATACTGGATAATTTAGTTCATGAAGGTTATTTGAATGCTAAGCAAAGACAATATCTCTTGGGTAGTACTACACCCAGATCCAGAAGATTTTATTTATTACCAAAAATCCATAAAGAGAAAGACAAATGGAGTATACCTAATTTAATCCCACCAGGTAGACCCATAGTCTCGGACTGTGGTAGTGAAACTTACTTAAATTGCGGAATATTTAGAATATTATTTGAATCCTTTGTCTCAAAAGCATCCTAGTTATTTAAAGGACACTTATCATTTTCTTGAAATACTTGAGCAAATTACAGTCCCTCATGATGCCTTTTTATTTACTATAGACATTGATAGTTTATACACTAATATAGAGACTAAATTGGGCCTAGAAGCAGTTAAAAGAACGCTCCAAAGATTTCCGATAAAAAGAGACCGGACACCCAACTCCTAAAATAGCTAGAACTTAGCCTCACGATAAACGATTTTTAATTTGATGGACAATTTTATCTAAAAATTAATGGTAAATCTATGGGTAAAAGGTTTGCCCCGTCCTATGCAAATATCTTTATGGCTAATTGGGAAGAATTAGCTTTAAATACTACCCCACTTAAGCCCCTTCATTATTATCGTTTTTTAGATGACATATGGGGCATTTGGACTCATTCTAAAGACGAATTCCATAAATTTACGGATTACTTAAACAATTTTACCAAATCAATCAAAATTAAATTTACAATTCATCCTGAAGAGGTTCATTTCTTAGATACAACAACATACAAGGGAACAAAATGGCTAAACACAACTCATCTGGACACAAAAGTTTATTTTAAGGATACAGACACACATTCATTATTATTTAAAACTAGCTATCACCCTAAACATACTTACCGTGGTATAATTAAATCACAATTACTAAGATTTCATAGGATTTGCTCAGACACAGAACAATTTCTTACAGCTACAAAGACACTCTTTACAGCACTTCGGGAAAGGGGTACTCTCGCTCCTTCCTTCGAAAATCCCTCAGGACATTTCGGGAAAGAAAAGTAGAATCTAATCCAGAACACAAAATTATCCCGTTAGTGTCTACCTATTCAACACCAACTGTACAACTTAACAGATTTACTAAGAATAACTTCCAAAAGTTCCTATCCAAAACCTCCTTCTTACAAAAACACAAACCCATAGCAGCGTATAGAAGGAATAAGAATTTGAGAGATTTATTAGTTAAAAGTACCTTACCTCCATTGAATCCTAAACCAACCACAAAACATCCATTCTTTGAACCAAAATCATGGGTTACAAATTATCATACGAAACACATTTACAAAATAACACAAACAATAAACAAACAAACTATGAATTGTGTTTACCTAATCACCTGCAAAAAATGCACAGCACAATACGTTGGACAAACAAAAAATTCAATACTCACCAGACTTCATCAACATACCTACAACATCAGAAATAAAAAAGAAACACAAACAAAATTAGTCCAACACTTTCTCACACACGGACTTACCTCCCTCAGTATGACAGGTTTACAATCTAACATTTTCTGGACTACCCACAACAGACTGGCGGCCGAACGCCGGTGGATAGTCCAACTAGACACACAATTTCCCAGGGGACTAAATGAAGACTAGAGTTGGACGGTGTGTCTGGGGATGGACAGTGCCAAGCCTGTCCTAGGTCTATGGGCTTGGGTCGGGGACGACCTGGGGCCCAACACCCTTACCTTGCCCTAATCCTAACCCTAACCTCCACCCCTTCCCTTACCCTAACCCTTAAACTCCATCCCAACCCCAACCCCTACCCCTACCCTTACCCTAACCCTAACCCCATGCCTTAACCTAACCCCAACCCCTAACCCCATGCCTTAACCTAACCCCAACCCCTAACCCCATGCCTAATCCTAACCCCATGCCTAAACCTAACCCCATGCCTAAACCTAACCCCATCCCTAAGCCTACCCCTACCCCTACCCTACCCTACCCTTACCCTAACCCTAAGCCCCTCCCCTAACCCTACCCTTACCCTAACCCTAAGCCCCCTCCCCCTAACCCTACCCTTACCCTAACCCTAAGAATCCTAACCCTAACCCCTGCCCTTGCCCTAACCCTAACCTCAACCCTTACCCTAACCCCTAGTCCCAATCCCAACCCTAAATCCTCTCCTAACCCTACCCCCAAGGGCCCCTGGACCTGTTTCTGGCCCTTTGCCCTTGACTGGGATGGGATTTCCCCTAACTCCTAAACCTAACCCCCTAACCCTAACCTAACTAACCCTAACCAACCCTAACCCTAACCCTAACCTAAATCCCTACCCTACCCTACCCTAATACCCTAACCCTAAGCCCCCTCCCCTAACCCTAACCCTAACCCTAACCCTAACCCTCCCCCTAACCCTACCCTTACCCTAACCCTAAGAATCCTAACCCTAACCCCTGCCCTTGCCCTAACCCTAACCTCAACCCTTACCCTAACCCCTAGTCCCAATCCCAACCCTAAATCCACTCCTAAACCTACCCACAAGGGCCCTGGACCTGTTTCTGGCCCTTGCCCTTGACTGGGATGGGATTCCCCTCCTAACCCTAACCCTAACCCTAACCCTAACCCTAATCCTAACCAGCCAGTTATCCTCCCTAACCTTAACCCTATGCCTAAACCTAAACCCAAACCTAAACTTAACCATTAGAGGAAAACTTACCTGGAGAAAACTAAGACTCCTACAATGAGAAAACCTATTTGGCTCAACTAAGATAATCCTCTGACATCGAGAAAACCTACCTGGCTCGACCAAGATAAAACCCCCCCAAGCTAAACCAACTAAATCCCTTATAATGTTTAAATATGCCATAACCCCAAACAATACCTAAACCTAACCCCCGACCAGTATAGGACCCAAGAGACAACAACACACAACACAGAGCTCATCTTAATTTTATTTGGAATGCAGAACATGGAGATTACCTGAAACAGAGATAAAAGGAACATTAGCATTGAGAAAACCTACTTGGCTCAACTAAGATACTTACCTGAAGATAAACTAAGATACTTACCTTGATAAAAAGAAGAGTGGAACATCGAGAAAACCATTTTGGCTCGCCTAAGATACTTACCTGGAGAAAACTTGGACTCCTGTAAAGAAAAGGAAAATAAGAGATTAAAATACACACACTAACACAAAATAAGATTAAGAATTAACACACACACACACAGCAACAATACACTTCGAGAAAACCTATTGCCTGACTCGACCTTGGGATCCTAAAACACAAGATTAATTTTTCAGAGAGGCGGGCTGGGAGTATAAAGGGGAGAACTGTCTAGGCAAACATCCATTACAGCCCTCGCTGAAGAAGAGCCACATGGGCTCGAACGCGTCGCGATAAGGGCACACAAAGCTAAAGCTATGTAATGGCTAATTTTTGAAAACTCACTAAGTTTTGACTTAGCACACACTACACTTAATATTGCAACACAAACAATTACACTTACCTACACTACATACAATATTTAATGGAGGGACGGGAACATGGACAGGGAACAAGCTAATTTTTGTGGTGTGGTGATGGGCAGTGGCAACGCAACTGGCAACGGTAGAGGGAAGGACCGTGCAATCCCGATTGGCGAAGTGTGCTAACTTTGGCATGCTAAGCCCTTTCTTTCTTTCCTAATCCTAACCAGCCAGTTATCCTCCCTAACCTTAACCCTATGCCTAAACCTAAACCCAAACCTAAACTTAACCATTAGAGGAAAACTTACCTGGAGAAAACTAAGACTCCTACAATGAGAAAACCTATTTGGCTCAACTAAGATAATCCTCTGACATCGAGAAAACCTACCTGGCTCGACCAAGATAAAACCCCCCCATGCTAAACCCACTAAATCCCTTATAATGTTTAAATATGCCCTAACCCCAACCAATACCTAAACCTAACCCCCCCGACCTCGGATAGGACCCAAGAGACAACAACACACAACACAGAGCTCATCTTAATTTTATTTGGAATGCAGAACATGGAGATTACCTGAAACAGAGATAAAAGGAACATTAGCATTGAGAAAACCTACTTGGCTCAACTAAGATACTTACCTGAAGATAAACTAAGATACTTACCTTGATAAAAAGAAGAGTGGAACATCGAGAAACCATTTTGGCTCGCCTAAGATACTTACCTGGAGAAAACTTGGACTCCTGTAAAGAAAAGGAAAATAAGAGATTAAAATACACACACTAACACAAAATAAGATTAAGAATTAACACACACACACACAGCAACAATACACTTCGAGAAAACCTATTGGACTCGACCTTGGGATCCTAAAACACAAGATTAATTTTTCAGAGAGGCGGGGCTGGGAGTATAAAAGGGGAGAACTGTCTAGTTCAAAAATCCATTACAGCCCTCGACTGAATAAGAGCCACATGGGCTAGAAACGCGTCTGTATAATGGCACACAAAGCTAAATCTATGTAATGTCTAATTTTTTTAAAACTCACTAAGTTTTGACTTAGCACACACTACACTTAATATTGCAACACAAACAATTACAATTACCTACACTACATACAAAATTTAATGGAGGGACGGAACATGGACAGGGAACAAGCTAATTGTTTGTGGTGTGGTGATGGGCAGTGGGCAACGGTAGAGGGAAGGACCGTAATCCCGATTGGCAAGTGTGCTAACTTTGGCATGCTAAGCCCTTCTTTCTTTCCTAATCCTAACCAGCCAGTTATCCTCCCTAACCTTAACCCTATGCCTAAACCTAAACCCAAACCTAAACTTAACCATTAGAGGAAAACTTACCTGGAGAAAACTAAGACTCCTACAATGAGAAAACCTATTTGGCTCAACTAAGATAATCCTCTGACATCGAGAAAACCTACCTGGCTCGACCAAGATAAAACCCCCCCATGCTAAACCCACTAAATCCCTTATAATGTTTAAATATGCCCTAACCCCAACCAATACCTAAACCTAACCCCCCCGACCTCGGATAGGACCCAAGAGACAACAACACACAACACAGAGCTCATCTTAATTTTATTTGGAATGCAGAACATGGAGATTACCTGAAACAGAGATAAAAGGAACATTAGCATTGAGAAAACCTACTTGGCTCAACTAAGATACTTACCTGAAGATAAACTAAGATACTTACCTTGATAAAAAGAAGAGTGGAACATCGAGAAAACCATTTTGGCTCGCCTAAGATACTTACCTGGAGAAAACTTGGACTCCTGTAAAGAAAAGGAAAATAAGAGATTAAAATACACACACTAACACAAAATAAGATTAAGAATTAACACACACACACACAGCAACAATACACTTCGAGAAAACCTATTGACTCGACCTTGGGATCCTAAAACACAAGATTAATTTTTCAGAGAGGCGGGCTGGGAGTATAAAAGGTGAGAACTGTCTAGGGCAAACATCCATTACAGCCCTCGCCTGAAGAAGAGCCACCTTCGCTCGAAACTCGACGCCATAAGGGCACAAAAAGCTACAGCTATCTAAGGGCTAATTTTTGAAAACTCACTAAGTTTTGACTTAGCACACACTACACTTAATATTGCAACACAAACAATTACACTTACCTACACTACATACAATATTTAATGGAGGGACGGAACATGGACAGGGGAACAAGCTAATTTTTGTGGTGTGGTGATGGGCAGTGGGCAACGGTAGAGGGAAGGACCGTGCAATCCCGATTGGGAAGTGTGCTAACTTTGGCATGCTAAGCCCTTTCTTTCTTTCCTAATCCTAACCAGCCAGTTATCCTCCCTAACCTTAACCCTATGCCTAAACCTAAACCCAAACCTAAACTTAACCATTAGAGGAAAACTTACCTGGAGAAAACTAAGACTCCTACAATGAGAAAACCTATTTGGCTCAACTAAGATAATCCTCTGACATCGAGAAAACCTACCTGGCTCGACCAAGATAAATCCCCCCCATGCTAAACCCACTAAATCCCTTATAATGTTTAAATATGCCCTAACCCCAACCACTACCTAAACCTAACCCCCCCGCCCTCGGATAGGACCCAAGAGACAACAACACACAACACAGAGCTCATCTTAATTTTATTTGGAATGCAGAACATGGAGATTACCTGAAACAGAGATAAAAGGAACATTAGCATTGAGAAAACCTACTTGGCTCAACTAAGATACTTACCTGAAGATAAACTAAGATACTTACCTTGATAAAAAGAAGAGTGGAACATCGAGAAAACCATTTTGGCTCGCCTAAGATACTTACCTGGAGAAAACTTGGACTCCTGTAAAGAAAAGGAAAATAAGAGATTAAAATACACACACTAACACAAAATAAGATTAAGAATTAACACACACACACACAGCAACAATACACTTCGAGAAAACCTATTGGACTCGACCTTGGGATCCTAAAACACAAGATTAATTTTTCAGAGAGGCGGGGCTGGGAGTATAAAAGGGGAGAACTGTCTAGGGCAAACATCCATTACAGCCCTCGCTGAAGAAGAGCCACATGGGCTCGAAACGCGCCGCGATAAGGGCACACAAAGCTAAAGCTATGTAATGGCTAATTTTTTGAAAACTCACTAAGTTTTGACTTAGCACACACTACACTTAATATTGCAACACAAACAATTACACTTACCTACACTACATACAATATTTAATGGAGGGACGGGAACATGGACAGGGGAACAAGCTAATTTTTTGTGGTGTGGTGATGGGCAGTGGGCAACGGTAGAGGGAAGGACCGTGCAATCCCGACATGGCAAGTGTTCTAACTTTGGCATGCTAAGCCCTTTCTTTCTTTCCTAATCCTAACCAGCCAGTTATCCTCCCTAACCTTAACCCTATGCCTAAACCTAAACCCAAACCTAAACTTAACCATTAGAGGAAAACTTACCTGGAGAAAACTAAGACTCCTACAATGAGAAAACCTATTTGGCTCAACTAAGATAATCCTCTGACATCGAGAAAACCTACATGGCTCACCAAGATAAAACCCCCATGCTAAACCCACTAAATCCCTTATAATGTTTAAATATGCCCTAACCCCAACCAATACCTAAACCTAACCCCCGACCTCAGTGTATAGGACCCAAGAGACAACAACACACAACACAGAGCTCATCTTAATTTTATTTGGAATGCAGAACATGGAGATTACCTGAAACAGAGATAAAAGGAACATTAGCATTGAGAAAACCTACTTGGCTCAACTAAGATACTTACCTGAAGATAAACTAAGATACTTACCTTGATAAAAAGAAGAGTGGAACATCGAGAAAACCATTTTGGCTCGCCTAAGATACTTACCTGGAGAAAACTTGGACTCCTGTAAAGAAAAGGAAAATAAGAGATTAAAATACACACACTAACACAAAATAAGATTAAGAATTAACACACACACACACAGCAACAATACACTTCGAGAAAACCTATTGACTCGACCTTGGGATCCTAAAACACAAGATTAATTTTTCAGAGAGAGCGGGCTGGGAGTATAAAAGGGAGAACTGTCTAGGGCAAACATCCATTACAGCCCTCGCCTGAAGAAGAGCCACATGGGCTCGAAGCGTCGCGATAAGGGCACACAAAGCTAAAGCTATGTAATGGCTAATTTTTGAAAACTCACTAAGTTTTGACTTAGCACACACTACACTTAAAATTGAAACACAAAAAATTACACTTACCTACACTACATACAATATTTAATGGAGTGACTTGAACATGTAAAGGGGAACAAGCTAATTTTTGTGGTGTGGTGATGGGCAGTGGGCAGCGGTAGAGGAAGGACCGTGCAATCCCGATTGGGCGAAGTGTGCTAACTTTGGCATGCTAAGCCCTTTCTTTCTTTCCTAATCCTAACCAGCCAGTTATCCTCCTAACCTTAACCCTATGCCTAAACCTAAACCCAAACCTAAACTTAACCATTAGAGGAAAACTTACCTGGAGAAAACTAAGACTCCTACAATGAGAAAACCTATTTGGCTCAACTAAGATAATCCTCTGACATCGAGAAAACCTACCTGGCTCGACCAAGATAAAACCCCCCCATGCTAAGCCCACTAAATCCCTTATAATGTTTAAATATGCCCTAACCCCAACCAATACCTAAACCTAACCCCCCCGACCTCGTATAGGACCCAAGAGACAACAACACACAACACAGAGCTCATCTTAATTTTATTTGGAATGCAGAACATGGAGATTACCTGAAACAGAGATAAAAGGAACATTGGCATTGAGAAAACCTACTTGGCTCAACTGGGATACTTGCCTGAAGATAAACTAAGATACTTACCTTGATAAAAAGAAGAGTGGAACATAGAGAAAACGATTTTGGCTCGCATAAGATACTTAGCTTGAGAAAACTTGGACTCCTGTAAAGAAAAGGAAAATAAGAGATTAAAATACACACACTAACACAAAATAAGATTAAGAATTAACACACACACACACAGCAACAATACACTTGAGAAAACCTATTGGACTCGACCTTGGGATCCTAAAACACAAGATTAATTTTCAGAGAGCGGGGCTGGGAGTATAAAGGGGAGAACTGTCTAGGGCAAACATCCATTACAGCCCTCGACTGAAGAAGAGCCACATGTGATCGAAACGCGTAGAGATAAGGGAACACAAAGCTAAATCTATGTAATGTCTAATATTTTGAAAACTCACTTAGTTTTGACTTATCACACACTACACTTAATCTTGCAACACAAACAATTACACTTACCTACACTACATACAATATTTAATGGAGGGACGGGAACATGGACAGGGAACAAGCTAATTTTTGTGGTGTGGTGATGGGCAGTGGGCAACGGTAGAGGAAGGACCGTGCAATCCCGATTGGGCGAAGTGTGCTAACTTTGGCATGCTAAGCCCTTTCTTTCTTTCCTAATCCTAACCAGCCAGTTATCCTCCCTAACCTTAACCCTATGCCTAAACCTAAACCCAAACCTAAACTTAACCATTAGAGGAAAACTTACCTGGAGAAAACTAAGACTCCTACAATGAGAAAACCTATTTGGCTCAACTAAGATAATCCTCTGACATCGAGAAAACCTACCTGGCTCGACTAAGATAAAACCCCCATGCTAAACCCACTAAATCCCTTATAATGTTTAAATATGCCCTAACCCCAACCAATACCTAAACCTAACCCCCGACCTCGTATAGGACCCAGAGACAACAACACACAACACAGAGCTCATCTTAATTTTATTTGGAATGCAGAACATGGAGATTACCTGAAACAGAGATAAAAGGAACATTAGCATTGAGAAAACCTACTTGGCTCAACTAAGATACTTACCTGAAGATAAACTAAGATACTTACCTTGATAAAAAGAAGAGTGGAACATCGAGAAAACCATTTTGGCTCGCCTAAGATACTTACCTGGAGAAAACTTGGACTCCTGTAAAGAAAAGGAAAATAAGAGATTAAAATACACACACTAACACAAAATAAGATTAAGAATTAACACACACACACACAGCAACAATACACTTGAGAAAACCTATTGGACTCGACCTTGGGATCCTAAAACACAAGATTAATTTTCAGAGAGGCGGGGCTGGGAGTATAAAGGGGAGAACTGTCTAGGGCAAACATCCATTACAGCCCTCGCCTGAAGAAGAGCCACATGGGCTCGAAGCAGCGTCGCGATAAGGGCACACAAAGCTAAAGCTATGTAATGGCTAATTTTTGAAAACTCACTAAGTTTTGACTTAGCACACACTACACTTAATATTGCAACACAAACAATTACACTTACCTACACTACATACAATATTTAATGGAGGGACGGGAACATGGACAGGGAACAAGCTAATTTTTGTGGTGTGGTGATGGGCAGTGGGCAACGGTAGAGGAAGGACCGTGCAATCCCGATTGGGCGAAGTGTGCTAACTTTGGCATGCTAAGCCCTTTCTTTCTTTCCTAATCCTAACCAGCCAGTTATCCTCCTAACCTTAACCCTATGCCTAAACCTAAACCCAAACCTAAACTTAACCATTAGAGGAAAACTTACCTGGAGAAAACTAAGACTCCTACAATGAGAAAACCTATTTGGCTCAACTAAGATAATCCTCTGACATCGAGAAAACCTACCTGGCTCGACCAAGATAATAACAACCCATGCTAAACCCACTAAATACCTTAAAAAGTTTAAATATGCCCTAACACCACCCAATACCTAAACCTAACCCCCGACCTCGTATAGGACCCAGAGACAACAACACACAACACAGAGCTCATCTTAATTTTATTTGGAATGCAGAACATGGAGATTACCTGAAACAGAGATAAAAGGAACATTAGCATTGAGAAAACCTACTTGGCTCAACTAAGATACTTACCTGAAGATAAACTAAGATACTTACCTTGATAAAAAGAAGAGTGGAACATCGAGAAAACCATTTTGGCTCGCCTAAGATACTTACCTGGAGAAAACTTGGACTCCTGTAAAGAAAAGGAAAATAAGAGATTAAAATACACACACTAACACAAAATAAGATTAAGAATTAACACACACACACACAGCAACAATACACTTGAGAAAACCTATTGGACTCGACCTTGGGATCCTAAAACACAAGATTAATTTTTCAGAGAGGCGGGGCTGGGAGTATAAAGGGGAGAACTGTCTAGGGCAAACATCCATTACAGCCCTCGCCTGAAGAAGAGCCACATGGGCTCGAAGCAGCGTCGCGATAAGGGCACACAAAGCTAAAGCTATGTAATGGCTAATTTTTTGAAAACTCACTAAGTTTTGACTTAGCACACACTACACTTAATATTGCAACACAAACAATTACACTTACCTACACTACATACAATATTTAATGGAGGGACGGGAACATGGACAGGGAACAAGCTAATTTTTTGTGGTGTGGTGATGGGCAGTGGGCAACGGTAGAGGAAGGACCGTGCAATCCCGATTGGCGAAGTGTGCTAACTTTGGCATGCTAAGCCCTTTCTTTCTTTCCTAATCCTAACCAGCCAGTTATCCTCCCTAACCTTAACCCTATGCCTAAACCTAAACCCAAACCTAAACTTAACCATTAGAGGAAAACTTACCTGGAGAAAACTAAGACTCCTACAATGAGAAAACCTATTTGGCTCAACTAAGATAATCCTCTGACATCGAGAAAACCTACCTGGCTCGACCAAGATAAAACACCCCATGCTAAACCCACTAAATCCCTTATAATGTTTAAATATGCCCTAACCCCAACCAATACCTAAACCTAACCCCCGACCTCGTATAGGACCCAGAGACAACAACACACAACACAGAGCTCATCTTAATTTTATTTGGAATGCAGAACATGGAGATTACCTGAAACAGAGATAAAAGGAACATTAGCATTGAGAAAACCTACTTGGCTCAACTAAGATACTTACCTGAAGATAAACTAAGATACTTACCTTGATAAAAAGAAGAGTGGAACATCGAGAAAACCATTTTGGCTCGCCTAAGATACTTACCTGGAGAAAACTTGGACTCCTGTAAAGAAAAGGAAAATAAGAGATTAAAATACACACACTAACACAAAATAAGATTAAGAATTAACACACACACACACAGCAACAATACACTTCGAGAAAACCTATTGGACTCGACCTTGGGATCCTAAAACACAAGATTAATTTTTCAGAGAGGCGGGGCTGGGAGTATAAAATGGAAGAAATGTCTAGGGCAAACATCAATTAAAGCCATCGCCTGAAGAAGAGCCACATGCGCTCGAAGCAGCGTCGCGATAAGGGCACACAAAGCTAAAGCTATGTAATGGCTAATTTTTTGAAAACTCACTAAGTTTTGACTTAGCACACACTACACTTAATATTGCAACACAAACAATTACACTTACCTACACTACATACAATATTTAATGGAGGGACGGGAACATGGACAGGGGAACAAGCTAATTTTTTGTGGTGTGGTGATGGGCAGTGGGCAACGGTAGAGGGAAGGACCGTGCAATCCCGATTGGGCGAAGTGTGCTAACTTTGGCATGCTAAGCCCTTTCTTTCTTTCCTAATCCTAACCAGCCAGTTATCCTCCCTAACCTTAACCCTATGCCTAAACCTAAACCCAAACCTAAACTTAACCATTAGAGGAAAACTGACCTGGAGAAAACTAAGACTCCTACAATGAGAAAACCTATTTGGCTCAACTAAGATAATCCTCTGACATCGAGAAAACCTACCTGGCTCGACCAAGATAAAACCCCCCCATGCTAAACCCACTAAATCCCTTATAATGTTTAAATATGCCCTAACCCCAACCAATACCTAAACCTAACCCCCCCGACCTCGTATAGGACCCAAGAGACAACAACACACAACACAGAGCTCATCTTAATTTTATTTGGAATGCAGAACATGGAGATTACCTGAAACAGAGATAAAAGGAACATTAGCATTGAGAAAACCTACTTGGCTCAACTAAGATACTTACCTGAAGATAAACTAAGATACTTACCTTGATAAAAAGAAGAGTGGAACATCGAGAAAACCATTTTGGCTCGCCTAAGATACTTACCTGGAGAAAACTTGGACTCCTGTAAAGAAAAGGAAAATAAGAGATTAAAATACACACACTAACACAAAATAAGATTAAGAATTAACACACACACACACAGCAACAATACACTTGAGAAAACCTATTGGACTCGACCTTGGGATCCTAAAACACAAGATTAATTTTCAGAGAGGCGGGGCTGGGAGTATAAAAGGGAGAACTGTCTAGGGCAAACATCCATTACAGCCCTCGCCTGAAGAAGAGCCACATGGGCTCGAAGCAGCGTCAGCGATAAGGGCACACAAAGCTAAAGCTATGTAATGGCTAATTTTTGAAAACTCACTAAGTTTTGACTTAGCACACACTACACTTAATATTGCAAAACAAACAATTACACTTACCTACACTACATACAATATTTAATGGAGGGACGGGAACATGGACAGGGAACAAGCTAATTTTTGTGGTGTGGTGATGGGCAGTGGGCAGCGGTAGAGGAAGGACCGTGCAATCCCGATTAGGCGAAGTGTGCTAACTTTGGCATGCTAAGCCCTTTCTTTCTTTCCTAATCCTAACCAGCCAGTTATCCTCCCTAACCTTAACCCTATGCCTAAACCTAAACCCAAACCTAAACTTAACCATTAGAGGAAAACTTACCTGGAGAAAACTAAGACTCCTACAATGAGAAAACCTATTTGGCTCAACTAAGATAATCCTCTGACATCGAGAAAACCTACCTGGCTCGACCAAGATAAAACCCCCCCATGCTAAACCCACTCAATCCCTTATAATGTTTAAATATGCCTAACCCCAACCAATACCTAAACCTAACCCCCGACCTCGTATAGGACCCAGAGACAACAACACACAACACAGAGCTCATCTTAATTTTATTTGGAATGCAGAACATGGAGATTACCTGAAACAGAGATAAAAGGAACATTAGCATTGAGAAAACCTACTTGGCTCAACTAAGATACTTACCTGAAGATAAACTAAGATACTTACCTTGATAAAAAGAAGAGTGGAACATCGAGAAAACCATTTTGGCTCGCCTAAGATACTTACCTGGAGAAAACTTGGACTCCTGTAAAGAAAAGGAAAATAAGAGATTAAAATACACACACTAACACAAAATAAGATTAAGAATTAACACACACACACACAGCAACAATACACTTCGAGAAAACCTATTGGACTCGACCTTGGGATCCTAAAACACAAGATTAATTTTCAGAGAGGCGGGGCTGGGAGTATAAAGGGGAGAACTGTCTAGGGCAAACATCCATTACAGACCTCACCTGAATAAGAGCCACATGGGCTCGAAGCAGCGTCGCGATAAGGGCACACAAAGCTAAAGCTATGTAATGGCTAATTTTTTGAAAACTCACTAAGTTTTGACTTAGCACACACTACACTTAATATTGCAACACAAACAATTACACTTACCTACACTACATACAATATTTAATGGAGGGACGGGAACATGGACAGGGGAACAAGCTAATTTTTGTGGTGTGGTGATGGGCAGTGGGCAACGGTAGAGGAAGGACCGTGCAATCCCGATTGGGCGAAGTGTGCTAACTTTGGCATGCTAAGCCCTTTCTTTCTTTCCTAATCCTAACCAGCCAGTTATCCTCCCTAACCTTAACCCTATGCCTAAACCTAAACCCAAACCTAAACTTAACCATTAGAGGAAAACTTACCTGGAGAAAACTAAGACTCCTACAATGAGAAAACCTATTTGGCTCAACTAAGATAATCCTCTGACATCGAGAAAACCTACCTGGCTCGACCAAGATAAAACCCCCATGCTAAACCCACTAAATCCCTTATAATGTTTAAATATGCCTAACCCCAACCAATACCTAAACCTAACCCCCCCGACCTCGTATAGGACCCAAGAGACAACAACACACAACACAGAGCTCATCTTAATTTTATTTGGAATGCAGAACATGGAGATTACCTGAAACAGAGATAAAAGGAACATTAGCATTGAGAAAACCTACTTGGCTCAACTAAGATACTTACCTGAAGATAAACTAAGATACTTACCTTGATAAAAAGAAGAGTGGAACATCGAGAAAACCATTTTGGCTCGCCTAAGATACTTACCTGGAGAAAACTTGGACTCCTGTAAAGAAAAGGAAAATAAGAGATTAAAATACACACACTAACACAAAATAAGATTAAGAATTACACACACACACACAGCAACAATACACTTGAGAAAACCTATTGGACTCGACCTTGGGATCCTAAAACACAAGATTAATTTTTCAGAGAGGCGGGGCTGGGAGTATAAAAGGGAGAACTGTCTAGGGCAAACATCCATTACAGCCCTCGCCTGAAGAAGAGCCACTTGGGCTCGAATCTCGTCGCGATAAGGGCACACAAAGCTAAAGCTATGTAATGGCTAATTTTTTGAAAACTCACTAAGTTTTGACTTAGCACACACTACACTTAATATTGCAACACAAACAATTACACTTACCTACACTACATACAATATTTAATGGAGGGACGGGAACATGGACAGGGAACAAGCTAATTTTTTGTGGTGTGGTGATGGGCAGTGGGCAACGGTAGAGGAAGGACCGTGCAATCCCGATTGGGCGAAGTGTGCTAACTTTGGCATGCTAAGCCCTTTCTTTCTTTCCTAATCCTAACCAGCCAGTTATCCTCCTAACCTTAACCCTATGCCTAAACCTAAACCCAAACCTAAACTTAACCATTAGAGGAAAACTTACCTGGAGAAAACTAAGACTCCTACAATGAGAAAACCTATTTGGCTCAACTAAGATAATCCTCTGACATCGAGAAAACCTACCTGGCTCGACCAAGATAAAACCCCCCCATGCTAAACCCACTAAATCCCTTATAATGTTTAAATATGCCCTAACCCCAACCAATACCTAAACCTAACCCCCCCGACCTCGTATAGGACCCAAGAGACAACAACACACAACACAGAGCTCATCTTAATTTTATTTGGAATGCAGAACATGGAGATTACCTGAAACAGAGATAAAAGGAACATTAGCATTGAGAAAACCTACTTGGCTCAACTAAGATACTTACCTGAAGATAAACTAAGATACTTACCTTGATAAAAAGAGAGAGTGGAACATCGAGAAAACCATTTTGGCTCGCCTAAGATACTTACCTGGAGAAAACTTGGACTCCTGTAAAGAAAAGGAAAATAAGAGATTAAAATACACACACTAACACAAAATAAGATTAAGAATTAACACACACACACACACAGCAACAATACACTTCGAGAAAACCTATTGGACTCGACCTTGGGATCCTAAAACACAAGATTAATTTTTCAGAGAGGCGGGGCTGGGAGTATAAAAGGGGAGAACTGTCTAGGGCAAACATCCATTACAGCCCTCGCCTGAAGAAGAGCCACATGGGCTCGAAACGCGTCGCGATAAGGGCACACAAAGCTAAAGCTATGTAATGGCTAATTTTTTGAAAACTCACTAAGTTTTGACTTAGCACACACTACACTTAATATTGCAACACAAACAATTACACTTACCTACACTACATACAATATTTAATGGAGGGACGGGAACATGGACAGGGGAACAAGCTAATTTTTTGTGGTGTGGTGATGGGCAGTGGGCAACGGTAGAGGGAAGGACCGTGCAATCCCGATTGGGCGAAGTGTGCTAACTTTGGCATGCTAAGCCCTTTCTTTCTTTCCTAATCCTAACCAGCCAGTTATCCTCCCTAACCTTAACCCTATGCCTAAACCTAAACCCAAACCTAAACTTAACCATTAGAGGAAAACTTACCTGGAGAAAACTAAGACTCCTACAATGAGAAAACCTATTTGGCTCAACTAAGATAATCCTCTGACATCGAGAAAACCTACCTGGCTCGACCAAGATAAAACCCCCCCATGCTAAACCCACTAAATCCCTTATAATGTTTAAATATGCCCTAACCCCAACCAATACCTAAACCTAACCCCCCCGACCTCGTATAGGACCCAAGAGACAACAACACACAACACAGAGCTCATCTTAATTTTATTTGGAATGCAGAACATGGAGATTACCTGAAACAGAGATAAAAGGAACATTAGCATTGAGAAAACCTACTTGGCTCAACTAAGATACTTACCTGAAGATAAACTAAGATACTTACCTTGATAAAAAGAAGAGTGGAACATCGAGAAAACCATTTTGGCTCGCCTAAGATACTTACCTGGAGAAAACTTGGACTCCTGTAAAGAAAAGGAAAATAAGAGATTAAAATACACACACTAACACAAAATAAGATTAAGAATTAACACACACACACAGCAACAATACACTTGAGAAAACCTATTGGACTCGACCTTGGGATCCTAAAACACAAGATTAATTTTTCAGAGAGGCGGGGCTGGGAGTATAAAAGGGGAGAACTGTCTAGGGCAAACATCCATTACAGCCCTCGCCTGAAGAAGAGCCACATGGGCTCGAAGCAGCGTCGCGATAAGGGCACACAAAGCTAAAGCTATGAAATGGCTAACTTTTAGAAAACTCACTAAGTTTTGACTTAGCACACACTACACTTAATATTGCAACACAAACAATTACACTTACCTACACTACATACAATATTTAATGGAGGGACGGGAACATGGACAGGGGAACAAGCTAATTTTTTGTGGTGTGGTGATGGGCAGTGGGCAACGGTAGAGGGAAGGACCGTGCAATCCCGATTAGGCGAAGTGTGCTAACTTTGGCATGCTAAGCCCTTTCTTTCTTTCCTAATCCTAACCAGCCAGTTATCCTCCCTAACCTTAACCCTATGCCTAAACCTAAACCCAAACCTAAACTTAACCATTAGAGGAAAACTTACCTGGAGAAAACTAAGACTCCTACAATGAGAAAACCTATTTGGCTCAACTAAGATAATCCTCTGACATCGAGAAAACCTACCTGGCTCGACCAAGATAAAACCCCCCCATGCTAAACCCACTAAATCCCTTATAATGTTTAAATATGCCCTAACCCCAACCAATACCTAAACCTAACCCCCGACCTCAGTATAGGACCCAAGAGACAACAACACACAACACAGAGCTCATCTTAATTTTATTTGGAATGCAGAACATGGAGATTACCTGAAACAGAGATAAAAGGAACATTAGCATTGAGAAAACCTACTTGGCTCAACTAAGATACTTACCTGAAGATAAACTAAGATACTTACCTTGATAAAAAGAAGAGTGGAACATCGAGAAAACCATTTTGGCTCGCCTAAGATACTTACCTGGAGAAAACTTGGACTCCTGTAAAGAAAAGGAAAATAAGAGATTAAAATACACACACTAACACAAAATAAGATTAAGAATTAACACACACACACACAGCAACAATACACTTGAGAAAACCTATTGGACTCGACCTTGGGATCCTAAAACACAAGATTAATTTTTCAGAGAGGCGGGGCTGGGAGTATAAAGGGGAGAACTGTCTAGGGCAAACATCCATTACAGCCCTCGCCTGAAGAAGAGCCACATGGGCTCAGAAACGTCGCGATAAGGGCACACAAAGCTAAAGCTATGTAATGGCTAATTTTTTGAAAACTCACTAAGTTTTGACTTAGCACACACTACACTTAATATTGCAACACAAACAATTACACTTACCTACACTACATACAATATTTAATGGAGGGACGGGAACATGGACAGGGAACAAGCTAATTTTTGTGGTGTGGTGATGGGCAGTGGGCAACGGTAGAGGGAAGGACCGTGCAATCCCGATTGGGCGAAGTGTGCTAACTTTGGCATGCTAAGCCCTTTCTTTCTTTCCTAATCCTAACCAGCCAGTTATCCTCCCTAACCTTAACCCTATGCCTAAACCTAAACCCAAACCTAAACTTAACCATAATAGGAAAACTTACCATGAGAAAACTAAGACTCCTACAATGAGAAAACCTATTTGGCTCAACTAAGATAATCCTCTGACATCGAGAAAACCTACCTGGCTCGACCAAGATAAAACCCCCCCATGCTAAACCCACTAAATCCCTTATAATGTTTAAATATGCCCTAACCCCAACCAATACCTAAACCTAACCCCCCCGACCTCGTATAGGACCCAAGAGACAACAACACACAACACAGAGCTCATCTTAATTTTATTTGGAATGCAGAACATGGAGATTACCTGAAACAGAGATAAAAGGAACATTAGCATTGAGAAAACCTACTTGGCTCAACTAAGATACTTACCTGAAGATAAACTAAGATACTTACCTTGATAAAAAGAAGAGTGGAACATCGAGAAAACCATTTTGGCTCGCCTAAGATACTTACCTGGAGAAAACTTGGACTCCTGTAAAGAAAAGGAAAATAAGAGATTAAAATACACACACTAACACAAAATAAGATTAAGAATTAACACACACACACACAGCAACAATACACTTCGAGAAAACCTATTGGACTCGACCTTGGGATCCTAAAACACAAGATTAATTTTTCAGAGAGGCGGGGCTGGGAGTATAATAGGGGAGAACTGTCTAGGGCAAACATCCATTACAGCCCTCGCCTGAAGAAGAGCCACATGGGCTCGAAACGCGTCGCGATAAGGGCACACAAAGCTAAAGCTATGTAATGGCTAATTTTTTGAAAACTCACTAAGTTTTGACTTAGCACACACTACACTTAATATTGCAACACAAACAATTACACTTACCTACACTACATACAATATTTAATGGAGGGACGGGAACATGGACAGGGAACAAGCTAATTTTTTGTGGTGTGGTGATGGGCAGTGGGCAACGGTAGAGGGAAGGACCGTGCAATCCCGATTGGGCGAAGTGTGCTAACTTTGGCATGCTAAGCCCTTTCTTTCTTTCCTAATCCTAACCAGCCAGTTATCCTCCCTAACCTTAACCCTATGCCTAAACCTAAACCCAAACCTAAACTTAACCATTAGAGGAAAACTTACCTGGAGAAAACTAAGACTCCTACAATGAGAAAACCTATTTGGCTCAACTAAGATAATCCTCTGACATCGAGAAAACCTACCTGGCTCGACCAAGATAAAACCCCCCCATGCTAAACCCACTAAATCCCTTATAATGTTTAAATATGCCCTAACCCCAACCAATACCTAAACCTAACCCCCGACCTCAGTATAGGACCCAAGAGACAACAACACACAACACAGAGCTCATCTTAATTTTATTTGGAATGCAGAACATGGAGATTACCTGAAACAGAGATAAAAGGAACATTAGCATTGAGAAAACCTACTTGGCTCAACTAAGATACTTACCTGAAGATAAACTAAGATACTTACCTTGATAAAAAGAAGAGTGGAACATCGAGAAAACCATTTTGGCTCGCCTAAGATACTTACCTGGAGAAAACTTGGACTCCTGTAAAGAAAAGGAAAATAAGAGATTAAAATACACACACTAACACAAAATAAGATTAAGAATTAACACACACAAACACAGCAACAATACACTTGAGAAAACCTATTGGACTCGACCTTGGGATCCTAAAACACAAGATTAATTTTTCAGAGAGGCGGGCTGGGAGTATAAAGGGGAGAACTGTCTAGGCAAACATCCATTACAGCCCTCGCCTGAAGAAGAGCCACATGGGCTCGAAACGCGTCATGATAAGGGCACACAAAGCTAAAGCTATGTAATGGCTAATTTTTTGAAAACTCACTAAGTTTTGACTTAGCACACACTACACTTAATATTGCAACACAAACAATTACACTTACCTACACTACATACAATATTTAATGGAGGGACGGAACATGGACAGGGAACAAGCTAATTTTTGTGGTGTGGTGATGGGCAGTGGGCAACGGTAGAGGGAAGGACCGTGCAATCCCGATTGCGAAGTGTGCTAACTTTGTCATGCTAAGCCCTTTCTTTCTTTCCTAATCCTAACCAGCCAGTTATCCTCCCTAACCTTAACCCTATGCCTAAACCTAAACCCAAACCTAAACTTAACCATTAGAGGAAAACTTACCTGAGAAAACTAAGACTCCTACAATGAGAAAACCTATTTGGCTCAACTAAGATAATCCTCTGACATCGAGAAACCTACCTGGCTCGACCAAGATAAACCCCCCAGGCTAAACCCACTAAATCCCTTATAATGTTTAAATATGCCCTAACCCCAACCAATACCTAAACCTAACCCCGACCTCAGATAGGACCCAAGAGACAACAACACACAACACAGAGCTCATCTTAATTTTATTTGGAATGCAGAACATGGAGATTACCTGAAACAGAGATAAAAGGAACATGAGCATTGAGAAAACCTACTTGGCTCAACTAAGATACTTACCTGAAGATAAACTAAGATACTTACCTTGATATAAAGAAGAGTGGAACATCGAGAAAACCATTTTGGCTCGCCTAAGATACTTACCTGGAGAAAACTTGGACTCCTGTAAAGAAAAGGAAAATAAGAGATTAAAATACACACACTAACACAAAATAAGATTAAGAATTAACACACACACACACAGCAACAATACACTTGAGAAAACCTATTGGACTCGACCTTGGGATCCTAAAACACAAGATTAATTTTTCAGAGAGGCGGGCTGGGAGTATAAAAGGGAGAACTGTCTAGGGCAAACATCCATTACAGCCCTCGCCTGAAGAAGAGCCACATGGGCTCGAAAGCTGTCGCGATAAGGGCACACAAAGCTAAAGCTATGTAATGGCTAATTTTTGAAAACTCACTAAGTTTTGACTTAGCACACACTACACTTAATATTGCAACACAAACAATTACACTTACCTACACTACATACAATATTTAATGGAGGGACGGAACATGGACAGGGAACAAGCTAATTTTTTGTGGTGTGGTGATGGGCAGTGGGCAACGGTAGAGGGAAGGACCGTGCAATCCCGACATGGGCGAAGTGTGCTAACTTTGGCATGCTAAGCCCTTTCTTTCTTTCCTAATCCTAACCAGCCAGTTATCCTCCCTAACCTTAACCCTATGCCTAAACCTAAACCCAAACCTAAACTTAACCATTAGAGGAAAACTTACCTGGAGAAAACTAAGACTCCTACAATGAGAAAACCTATTTGGCTCAACTAAGATAATCCTCTGACATCGAGAAAACCTACCTGGCTCGACCAAGATAAAACCCCCCCATGCTAAACCCACTAAATCCCTTATAATGTTTAAATATGCCCTAACCCCAACCAATACCTAAACCTAACCCCCCCGACCTCGTATAGGACCCAAGAGACAACAACACACAACACAGAGCTCATCTTAATTTTATTTGGAATGCAGAACATGGAGATTACCTGAAACAGAGATAAAAGGAACATTAGCATTGAGAAAACCTACTTGGCTCAACTAAGATACTTACCTGAAGATAAACTAAGATACTTACCTTGATAAAAAGAAGAGTGGAACATCGAGAAAACCATTTTGGCTCGCCTAAGATACTTACCTGGAGAAAACTTGGACTCCTGTAAAGAAAAGGAAAATAAGAGATTAAAATACACACACTAACACAAAATAAGATTAAGAATTAACACACACACACAGCAACAATACACTTCGAGAAAACCTATTGGACTCGACCTTGGGATCCTAAAACACAAGATTAATTTTTCAGAGAGGCGGGGCTGGGAGTATAAAAGGGGAGAACTGTCTAGGGCAAACATCCATTACAGCCCTCGCCTGAAGAAGAGCCACATGGGCTCGAAACGCGTCATAATAAGGGCACACAAAGCTAAAGCTATGTAATGGCTAATTTTTTGAAAACTCACTAAGTTTTGACTTAGCACACACTACACTTAATATTGCAACACAAACAATTACACTTACCTACACTACATACAATATTTAATGGAGGGACGGGAACATGGACAGGGGAACAAGCTAATTTTTTGTGGTGTGGTGATGGGCAGTGGGCAACGGTAGAGGGAAGGACCGTGCAATCCCGATTGGGCGAAGTGTGCTAACTTTGGCATGCTAAGCCCTTTCTTTCTTTCCTAATCCTAACCAGCCAGTTATCCTCCCTAACCTTAACCCTATGCCTAAACCTAAACCCAAACCTAAACTTAACCATTAGAGGAAAACTTACCTGGAGAAAACTAAGACTCCTACAATGAGAAAACCTATTTGGCTCAACTAAGATAATCCTCTGACATCGAGAAAACCTACCTGGCTCGACCAAGATAAAACCCCCCCATGCTAAACCCACTAAATCCCTTATAATGTTTAAATATGCCCTAACCCCAACCAATACCTAAACCTAACCCCCCCGACCTCGTATAGGACCCAAGAGACAACAACACACAACACAGAGCTCATCTTAATTTTATTTGGAATGCAGAACATGGAGATTACCTGAAACAGAGATAAAAGGAACATTAGCATTGAGAAAACCTACTTGGCTCAACTAAGATACTTACCTGAAGATAAACTAAGATACTTACCTTGATAAAAAGAAGAGTGGAACATCGAGAAAACCATTTTGCCTCGCCTAAGATACTTACCTGGAGAAAACTTGGACTCCTGTAAAGAAAAGGAAAATAAGAGATTAAAATACACACACTAACACAAAATAAGATTAAGAATTAACACACACACACACAGCAACAATACACTTCGAGAAAACCTATTGGACTCGACCTTGGGATCCTAAAACACAAGATTAATTTTTCAGAGAGGCGGGGCTGGGAGTATAAAAGGGAGAACTGTCTAGGGCAAACATCCATTACAGCCCTCGCCTGAAGACGCGCCACATGGGCTCGAAACGCGTCGCGATAAGGGCACACAAAGCTAAAGCTATGTAATGGCTAATTTTTGAAAACTCACTAAGTTTTGACTTAGCACACACTACACTTAATATTGCAACACAAACAATTACACTTACCTACACTACATACAATATTTAATGGAGGGACGGAACATGGACAGGGGAACAAGCTAATTTTTGTGGTGTGGTGATGGGCAGTGGGCAACGGTAGATGGAAGGACCGTGCAATCCCGATTGGGCGAAGTGTGCTAACTTTGGCATGCTAAGCCCTTTCTTTCTTTCCTAATCCTAACCAGCCAGTTATCCTCCCTAACCTTAACCCTATGCCTAAACCTAAACCCAAACCTAAACTTAACCATTAGAGGAAAACTTACCTGGAGAAAACTAAGACTCCTACAATGAGAAAACCTATTTGGCTCAACTAAGATAATCCTCTGACATCGAGAAAACCTACCTGGCTCGACCAAGATAAAACCCCCCCATGCTAAACCCACTAAATCCCTTATAATGTTTAAATATGCCCTAACCCCAACCAATACCTAAACCTAACCCCCCCGACCTCGTATAGGACCCAAGAGACAACAACACACAACACAGAGCTCATCTTAATTTTATTTGGAATGCAGAACATGGAGATTACCTGAAACAGAGATAAAAGGAACATTAGCATTGAGAAAACCTACTTGGCTCAACTAAGATACTTACCTGAAGATAAACTAAGATACTTACCTTGATAAAAAGAAGAGTGGAACATCGAGAAAACCATTTTGGCTCGCCTAAGATACTTACCTGGAGAAAACTTGGACTCCTGTAAAGAAAAGGAAAATAAGAGATTAAAATACACACACTAACACAAAATAAGATTAAGAATTAACACACACACACACAGCAACAATACACTTCGAGAAAACCTATTGGACTCGACCTTGGGATCCTAAAACACAAGATTAATTTTTCAGAGAGGCGGGCTGGGAGTATAAAAGGGAGAACTGTCTAGGGCAAACATCCATTACAGCCCTCGCCTGAAGAAGAGCCACATGGGCTCGAAAGCGTCGCGATAAGGGCACACAAAGCTAAAGCTATGTAATGGCTAATTTTTGAAAACTCACTAAGTTTTGACTTAGCACACACTACACTTAATATTGCAACACAAACAATTACACTTACCTACACTACATACAATATTTAATGGAGGGACGGGAACATGGACAGGGGAACAAGCTAATTTTTGTGGTGTGGTGATGGGCAGTGGGCAACGGTAGAGGGAAGGACCGTGCAATCCCGATTGGGCGAAGTGTGCTAACTTTGGCATGCTAAGCCCTTTCTTTCTTTCCTAATCCTAACCAGCCAGTTATCCTCCCTAACCTTAACCCTATGCCTAAACCTAAACCCAAACCTAAACTTAACCATTAGAGGAAAACTTACCTGGAGAAAACTAAGACTCCTACAATGAGAAAACCTATTTGGCTCAACTAAGATAATCCTCTGACATCGAGAAAACCTACCTGGCTCGACCAAGATAAAACCC
>JAIFZK010000178.1:0-89366 GCA_027481765.1 Tenualosa thibaudeaui | reverse complement strand
GGAGATGAGGCCATCCTCTTGCATTAAAAAGTCCTTCAGATGCTCTCTATGGTGCCTCTGTAGAAGGTGCTCATGATGAGAGCTAGGGCTTTGGCTCTCCTCATCTTACAGATGAGGGACAGATGTTGGGCTTTACTGGCCAGTGGTGCAGTGTTCTTTGACTAAGAGAGGTCCTCAGAGATGTGCACACCCAGGAACTTGGTGCTGCTTACTCTCTCCACAGCAGCCCCGTTTATGGTGAGGGGGGCGTGCTGCGTGTGTGCTCTCCTGAAATCTATGACGATCTCCTTTGTCTTCTCCGCGTTCAGGGAGAGGTTGTTGTCACTGCACCACTTGACCAGGCAGCTCACCTTGCTCCTGTAGTGTGTCATCGTCATTGCTGATGTGACCCAAAACAGTTGTCAACCGCAAACTTGGTAAAGAGGTTGGAGCTGTGTGACGGTGTGCAGTCATGGGTAAGAGGAGTGAAGAGGATGGGGTTCAGCACACACCCTTTGGGAGCCCCTGTGTTCAGTGTGATGGAGGTGGAGGTGTTGCTGCCAACCCATACTGCCTGCGGTCTTCCTGTCAGGAAATCCAGCAGCCAATTGCACATCAAGGTGTTAATTCCCAGCCTGTCTAGTTTGAGTATGAGTTGCTGGGGTACGATTGTGTTAAATGCTGAACTGAAGTCAATGAACAGCATTCTAACATACAAGTCTTGTACTACTGGCTGTTCTGGCAGTCATTTTCTCTGTTCCTCATCCACATTAGAGTGGTCTATAGTCGCCATCTTGTGGTCATTTACCATATGGCACTTTTTCAGCTTTGCAACCGTTCATATCTTTTAATGGCAAAGGAAAGATTACTGCTAGCAGCGCAGGTTTATTTAAAAAAGAGCTTGTAGGGTAAATTGTTTTTCTCTATGCTCTTCTCATCATTCCAGATGTTCTCAGAAGTCTGGGAGTAATTTTAATGTAAACAATCAATCCAGACATACATCACTAAATGTTTGTTTCAGCCAAAACAAAGGAATTTGTTTTTTTGAAGACCCAGGTATTTATACATATATAATCTTACAAAGCATATATTTGAATATATTTTGTTTTGATTTCACCTTTTTAACCATTTTGCTTAACCATTACAGGATTTGTTTGGAGCATTGGGCTCCTGCCTGCCTGCCTGCCTAACCTTGCCTGTCTGCCTTGCTTAACCTCATCCATCCATCCAACCATCTGCCCCCTTTCCACTACCATCCATCCAAAAAGGTACAACTTTTATTTCATTGGAAAGCTTGTCAAAGGAAGCAACCAAAGTCGATTTGTAATGTGACAACAATTAGTAAAGAACTCTGCTATTCCTTGGATTGTTTGACAATGGACTTTGAATTGTTTGAACATGGAATCTTTTGTTGACTGCAATTGAAGTCTTTTGAGTGAAATTTGAAATGGAATTAGTTTTTTGATCTTTTAAAAGTGTCAAAGTGGATCACTATTGGTGTGCCGTATTGCTGGAAATTTGAATTTGCTATTGGAATAGACAATAATTTTGTTTATGTTTGAAGAGAATAACAATATATACAAATACTGACAATGTGGACACAGACTTGGACCCTTGAACAGTTAAATGTGGCATTAAATGATTTTAAAGACATTCACCAATCTGTAATCTGTAGGAAGTGCTCTTTACTACCTGTTGGCCGGTTGCTGCGTTCCATTTGGGCAATTGAGTGAGGTGTGACCGATATCACGCCCCCAAACCACTCTTTTGTCTTGCTAAGTGGGAAGGGTGTACAAATCAGTAACTGCAGTGCATTAATACCCAAGTCTGTACTCCAAATATCTCGGACAAGCATACAGGGTGTGTGGAGTTTACAGATCTGCTGTAAGTGCATCTCAGTTTACTTATACTCTGTGTACTAATTCATTCCACTTAACTACTTGTAGTAGAGGGTTTTGGGTTAGGTTTAGGCATCAGACGCTAGGCGGGGAGGAAAACTGGCGAGTTAGGTGAAAATTAATTCTGGGCCACGCAGGCACGGCCCGGGGAATCAACCCCGGGCCATGCAAGCGCGGCCCAGGAAGTGCACGGTCCATCCCCCATCCCTGTCCGACACCGTCTGCCCAACACCAACTGATATCGCTCACTCTCCTCTCCCTTCCCTCAGTCCCATATGTGGGTTTAAGATGTTGCCCACCACTTAAGTTATTTTAGTTTAGTTTTATTGTGCCGGCTTAATTTAGCTTAGCTTAGATATTTCAGCTCCATTGCTTGGCTCCACTTCTGCGACGCGTTTCGTGCTCCTACGCACTCATCAGGCATGGTTGGAGCCAAGCATGGGCTGTCTTTGATGGTGGAATGGGCAGAGCCCTTTGTTGTGCCCTTTAAATGTTGTCCCTGTCATTCTCCCTTTTAACTCTGTCTTAATCTTTTTTTACAGGTTTTTGGATCCTCCCAAGGTAAGTATTTTCTTCACAGGTCCCTGTCCCTGAGGCCTGCACCTCGGCACCCCCGAGGATCGTCCAGGTCATGGATGGTGGAGTTGAGCCACACCGCTCTTGAGCAGCTGCAGGTGATGCCCTCCGGGTCCTGCACCCCGGACCACCGGGGAACATCCGGGTTACGAATGGTGGAATTGAACCACTCCACACTCTGGCAGATGCAGGACTGATCTTATCGGATAAGGCATTAGTGGGGCTTAGGGTTTAGCCTGGAATTAGGGTTTCCACTTGGGGTTAGCTAGATGTTAGCTTATGGATCGGGATGGTGACATTTAGGGTTAGGAAGGGGGCTAGGGCTAGTTTTTAGTTTAAGGGTAGTTTAGGGTTAGAGGTAGAGGGTTTTGGGTTAGGTTTAGGCATCAGACGCTAGGCGGGGAGGAAAACTGGCGAGTTAGGTGAAAATTAATTGTGGGCCACGCAGCACGGCCCGGGAATCAACCCCGGCCATGCAAGCGCCCAGGAAGTGCACGGTCCATCCCCCATCCCTGTCCGACACCGTCTGCCCAACACCAACTGATATCGCTCGGTCTCGTCTCCCTTCCCTCAGTCCCATATGTGGGTTTAAGATGTTGCCCACCACTTAAGTTATTTTAGTTTAGTTTTATTGTGCCGGCTTAATTTAGCTTAGCTTAGATATTTCAGCTCCATTGCTTGGCTCCACTTCTGCGACGCGTTTCGTGCTCCTACGCACTCATCAGGCATGGTTGGAGCCAAGCATGGGCTGTCTTTGATGGTGGAATGGGCAGAGCCCTTTGTTGTGCCCTTTAAATGTTGTCCCTGTCATTCTCCCTTTTAACTCTGTCTTAATCTTTTTTTACAGGTTTTTGGATCCTCCCAAGGTAAGTATTTTCTTCACAGGTCCCTGTCCCTGAGGCCTGCACCTCGGCACCCCCGAGGATCGTCCAGGTCATGGATGGTGGAGTTGAGCCACACCGCTCTTGAGCAGCTGCAGGTGATGCCCTCCGGGTCCTGCACCCCGGACCACCGGGGAACATCCGGGTTACGAATGGTGGAATTGAACCACTCCACACTCTGGCAGATGCAGGACTGATCTTATCGGATAAGGCATTAGTGGGGCTTAGGGTTTAGCCTGGAATAGGGTTTCCACTTGGGGTTAGCTAGATGTTAGCTTATGGATCGGGATGGTGACATTTAGGGTTAAAACCATCCCTAGCCCACCGAGGTGGGCCCGGGTTAGGCACAGTCCTTACGCCGGTTCACTATCCCCCCCACCCCCCGACCGTAAGCCCCCAGAGACCCCCAGTTCACGTCTCCATGCCCATGTAGGATAGGCAGATTAGGGATAGTCTCTCCATTAGCCATGAAGACCCCCAGTTCACATCTCCATATGCACAAGAATAGGCAGATTAGGGTTAGTCTTAGCTCAAATTAGCCTTTGATTTAGAATTAGGTCCAAATTGGGGTTAGCCTAATTAGTGTGTCTTGGTTAGGGTTAGGATTAGGTCCAGATTGGGGTTAGCCTAATTTAGTTTAGCTTAATTTAGCTTAGAGAGGGAGAATTTAGGGCTTAATAGGGACTTAGCCATTTGGGCTCTTCCCGCGGGGTAACTCTATTTTAGCGACGCGTTTCGTGCTCCGTCGCACTCATCAGGCTTGGTAAGAGTCCCCCAAATTGTGTCTTGTGTGTGTCTCTAAATTTGGATCTGCGGGGCATGTCTAGGCATGTTGCCTCTTCAAATTCTAAACTGTAAATGAGGGCGCAAATTGTGGCTCCTCCTTTTATAGTCTCCTATTATTGATATTAGCCTTTTTCTGTCCTTAATTTAGGTTCCTTCCCTACTCTCACAGGTAAGTATTAACCTTGTTTTTATAATTTTACCCTTTTTATCTAATTGTTGTGTCTTTGTTTTGCAGGTAATTTGAGTTCAGGACCCCCAGTTCACATCCACATCTCCACACACATAAAGCAGATTAGGGTTAGCCATACATATCCCAACTTCAAAGACCCCCAGTTCACATCCACATCCCCACAGAAATAGAGCAGATTAGGGCTAGTCATTAGGGTTAGCCCCTTGGCCAGAGGGAGGGGGCAGATCCGGACGTAGGCACGGGCAGTATTAGGGTTAAAACCATCCCTAGCCCACCGAGGTGGGCCCGGGTTAGGCACAGTCCTTACGCCGGTTCACTATCCCCCCCACCCCCCGACCGTAAGCCCCCAGAGACCCCCAGTTCACGTCTCCATGCCCATGTAGGATAGGCAGATTAGGGATAGTCTCTCCATTAGCCATGAAGACCCCCAGTTCACATCTCCATATGCACAAGAATAGCCAGATTAGGGTTAGTCTTAGCTCAAATTAGCCTTTGATTTAGAATTAGGTCCAAATTGGGGTTAGCCTAATTAGTGTGTCTTGGTTAGGGTTAGGATTAGGTCCAGATTGGGGTTAGCCTAATTTAGTTTAACTTAATTTAGCTTAGAGAGGGAGAATTTAGGGCTTAATAGGGACTTAGCCATTTGGGCTCTTCCCGCGGGGTAACTCTATTTTAGCGACGCGTTTCGTGCTCCGTCGCACTCATCAGGCTTGGTAAGAGTCCCCTAGGGTTAGGAGTTAGGGGAAATCCCATCCCAGTCAAGGGCAAAGGGCCAGAAACAGGTCCAGGGGCCCTTGGGGGTAGGGTTAGGAGAGGATTTAGGGTTGGGATTGGGACTAGGGGTTAGGGTAAGGGTTGAGGTTAGGGTTAGGGCAAGGGCCGGGGTTAGGGGGAGGGGGCTTAGGGTTAGGGTAAGGGTAGGGGTAGGGGTAGGCTTAGGGGTTGGGGTTAGGGTTAGAAAATATATACTGGGGCTGCAAAGATGCAGCCCCAGTGAAATGCACGGTCCTTCCCTCTACTGCCCAACACTGTCACCCCACACCATTTGCCATATCCCTCCTTCTCCCCCTCCACATCAATTGAGTTAGCCAGGTCTAAGCCTGGCCAGTTGTCAAAAAATTAGCCATAATAATTAGCTTTAGTAAGTGCTGGATTAGTTTTAGCTTGTATTGAATTTAGCTTTAAGTTTAGCTTTAGCTCTTGTCATCTTTAATTTTAGTTAGTGCTGGATTAGCTTTAGTTATTGCTGAATTAGCCTTATGTTTAGTTTTAGCCCCTATCGCGACGCGTTTCGACCGTTTAGGTCTTCATCAGGCGAGGGCTTCCAGCAAAATGAGCTTCCCTGTGTGTGTGCCCCTTATATAGTCCCAGTGCTCCGCCCCCCGCAGACTCTACTTTTTCCTTTTATTAATGTGTCTCTTTCTCCACAGGTTTTGTTCCCCCAGGTAGGTATATCAGGTAGGTATTTTAGGTTCAGTCAACGGGTAAGTATAAGTTGTTGTATTAGTTTTTAAGTTTATATGATTGTAGTTTTTGTGTATGTTCTGTATGAAGTTCTAATTCCAGGTTTTCCACGCAGGTTTTGGTGACTCATGAGATTCTTGTAGCGTCAGTTTATGTTTGTCAGTTTAATTGTATCTTTATTGAGATCCTAGTTAGGATTTATCTCTCTTGTGTGTTAGTTTAAATGTTATCAGTTTATGGATATGTAGGACCCCACTGAGTTTCCTTATTTAAGGCTTAAACTCGTATTTATGTTTATTATATGAGTATCTGTATTTGAGTCTCCTGGACTTGTCTCTTCTGTAGTTGTGAATGTGTCTTCATCTTGTTTTGTGTATGTCATCTATCTGTATTTGAGTCTCCTGGACTATCTTAAATGTGCCTGAGGTAGCTTAGATTAATCTTATTTAGGTTTTGGTTAGCTTAGATTAGCTTTAGTTTCTTTACTTTGTGACCCTTCAACTCTGTTTATCTTAATGTAATTGTGTATCTTTTATCTTGCAGGTTTCCCTTCTCCGGGTAAGTATCCTCTGTTAATCTTGTGTTTATCTTATTATCTTTCCTCTGTCTTATTTGTTTACACTCTCCCACTCATCTTCAATGCCATTTTAGGCCTTAAGGGATTGGGGTTAGGTTTAGGGACTTACGTTAGGGAGGATAACTGGCTGGTTAGGTTAGAAAATAAATACTGGGGCTGCAAAGATGCAGCCCCAGTGAAATGCACGGTCCATCCCTCTACTGCCCAACACCGTCACTCCACACCATTTAGCTGGATTAGCTTTTAGGTTTAGATGTTATGATGTAGTGGTTTTAGGGATAAGGGCTAGCCCCCCCAAAGTTAGGGTTAGGGTAAGAATTAGATTTAGTTTAGTGTTAGCTGACCAATTTGGCCTAGCCAGGTTCAAACATTAGACTTAGCAGTCTTTATCTAGCCTTTCCCAAGAGTGTTTGCCATGCCAGAGTGTGGCTATGGCTTTTCCAAAAATTAAGTTTAAATATTAGTAGGCTTTAGTTCAATAGGTTTAGCTAGCTTTTAGTTTTTTAGCCTTAATTCATGCTCCCTGAGTTGCAACGTTAGGGTTAGGGTTAGGGTTAGAAAAAATATACTGGGGCTGCAAAGATGCAGCCCCAGTGAAATGCACGGTCCTTCCCTCTACTGCCCAACACTGTCACCCCACACCATTTGCCATATCCCTCCTTCTCCCCCTCCACATCAATTGAGTTAGCCAGGTCTAAGCCTGGCCAGTTGTCAAAAAATTAGCCATAATAATTAGCTTTAGTAAGTGCTGGATTAGTTTTAGCTTGTATTGAATTTAGCTTTAAGTTTAGCTTTAGCTCTTGTCATCTTTAGTTTTAGTTAGTGCTGGATTAGCTTTAGTTATTGCTGAATTAGCCTTATCTTTAGTTTTAGCCCCTATCGCGACGCGTTTCGACCGTTTAGGTCTTCATCAGGCGAGGGCTTCCAGCAAAATGAGCTGCCCTGTGTGTGTGCCCCTTATATAGTCCCAATGCTCCTCCCCCCGCAGACTCTACTTTTTCTTTAATTAATCTTTCTTTTTCTCCACAGGTTTTGTTCCCCCAGGTAGGTATGTTAGGTAGGTATTTTAGGTTCAGTCAACGGGTAAGTATGAATTGTGTTAGTTTTTAGGTTTATGTGATTGTAGTTTTTGTGTATGTTCTGTATGAAGTTCTAATTCCAGGTTTTCCACGCAGGTTTTGGTGACTCATGAGATTCTTGTAGCGTCAGTTTATGTTTGTCAGTTTAATTGTATCTTTATTGAGATCCTAGTTAGGATTTATCTCTCTTGTGTGTTAGTTTAAATGTTATCAGTTTATGGATGTGTAGGACCCCACTGAGTTTCCTTATTTAAGGCTTAAACTCGTATTTATGTTTATTATATGAGTATCTGTATTTGAGTCTCCTGGACTTGTCTCTTCTGTAGTTGTGAATGTGTCTTCATCTTGTTTTGTGTATGTCTTCTTAATCTGAATGTTTTATCTCTTGTGTTGCAGGTTTATGTCCGGTGTCTTAAGTGTGCTTTATCTCCGTTGAAGTCCCCCTACCGTGTTCTTGAGACCTTACTCATGGGGTTAGCCCTTTTTTAGGCTTTATGACAGTGTTGTAGGTCTTGCGGTCCCAAGGTAAGTGTATCTGAGTGCTTTACTCTTGGGTTCAGCTAGGTTAGCTTGAATGGGGTTAGTTATTTTAGGTTTAGGCATTGGGTTCTTAGTGGTTAGTTTTAGGGCTTAGGTCAGGGTTATGGCTATAAATTATTATTTAAAGGGATATTAGGTTTAAGATAAGAGGGTTAGCGGGGTTGGGGTTAGGTTTAGGGACTTACGTTAGGGAGGATAACTGGCTGGTTAGGGTTAGAAAATATATACTGGGGCTGCAAAGATGCAGCCCCAGTGAAATGCACGGTCCTTCCCTCTACTGCCCAATGGCTATAAATTATTATTTAAAGGGATATTAGGTTTAAGATAAGAGGGTTTAGGGTTAAAACATTCCGACCTGAGGTCGGTTTGGCACTGGCCTTACACCGGTTCACTATCCCCCCCCAGGGCAACCCTCCCCCACGGTCACAATCCCCCTGAGACGCTTAGCATCCATCCAGTTCACCTCCCATACATGCCCCCAGAAGGACAGTATCTCCATCACCCATCCTCCCACACCGCGAACCCACATCCCCGTATGAATTGGTTTTTATACTGCTATCACCCTCCCCCCATGTCCACACCATAAAATAAATCAAATGAAATTAAAATGTGACTAGTCAAAATGTGTCTCAAGTAGCCCGTTGCAACGTTTCGGACATAGTCTGTCCTTCATCAGGCTTGGGCTACAAATGAAATGAGCATCCCCTGTTCCTCCCTTTTATACTATGTGCCTTAACTTTTCTCTTTTTTTATATTTCAGGTTTTCAGGTAAGTATGTGCATCACAGGACCAAGGTAAGTCTCTGGTAAGTATATTTATTTATTTCCCTCTTTCTTTTAGGTTCACATAGTTTATCTTAAAATTGTAATTTAGCATAGGGGCCAATTTAGCTTAGGACTGCAAATTGTTAGCAATTATGAGTGTGGCTTCTTTTGGGGGGTTTAAATTATCCAAATGGGGTTCACTAATGGTTAGGTTTAGGCCTAGATTTAGGTTAAGGTTAGCTATGGGTTAGGGTTAATACATTCCGACCTGAGGTCGGTTTGGCACTGGCCTTACACGGTTCACTATCCCCCAGGGCAACCCTCCCCCACGGTCACAATCCCCCGGCGACGCTTAGCAGCCGTCCAGTGCACCTCCCATACATGCCCCCAGAAGGACAGTATCTCCATCACCCATCCTCCCCCACCGCGAACCCACATCCCCGTATAAATTGTTTTTTATATTGCTATCACCCTCCCCCCATGTCCACACCATAAAATAAATCAAATGAAATTAAAATGTGACTAGTCAAAATGTGTCTCAAGTAGCCCGTTGCAACGTTTCGGACATAGTCTGTCCTTCATCAGGCTTGGGCTACAAATGAAATGAGCATCCCCTGTTCCTCCCTTTTATATACTATGTGCCTTAACTTCTCTTTTTTATATTTCAGGTTTTCAGGTAAGTATGTGCATCACAGGACCAAGGTAAGTCTCTGGTAAGTATATTTATTTATTTCCCTCTTTCTTTTAGGTTCACATAGTTTATCTTAAAATTGTAATTTAGCATAGGGCCAATTTAGCTTAGGACTGCAAATTGTTAGCAATTATGAGTGTGGCTTTTTTGGGCATTTAAATTATCCAAATGTAGATCAAAAATAGTTAGGTTTAGGCCTAGATTTAGGTTAAGGTTAGCTATCTGAATTAGATTAGCTTTGGTTAAGTTTAGGTAAAAGTTTAGGTTAAGGTTAGCTATCTGAGTTAGATTAGCTTTTAAATTTAGATTATCCAAATGGGGTTCACTAATGGTTAAGTTTAGGCCAAGATTTAGGTTAAGGTTAGCTATCTGAATTAGATTAGCTCCTGTTAGGTTTAGGTAAAAATTTAGATTAAGGTTAGCTATCTGAGTTAGATTAGCTCCTTGAATGAGTCTTAATTTAAAATGAGTCTTAATTTTAGATTGTTAAATTTAGAATTTAGCTTAGGGTTTAGATAGTTAAATTTAGGTTAGCGTGGGTAATTCCAATGAGTCTAATTCTTAAGGGGCGTTTTAATTTAGAACTTAGCTTACGGCGTAGGTCTAGGATTCAAGAAACAAAGTTCCCCCAAGTGCAGACAGGCAGATCTGTAAGGTACCTTGCCATCAGACCGGCAGATCCGTGTAGGTCAGGCGCCCCGGGGGGGGCAGATCCGGATGCAGGCACGGGCATGATTAGGGTTAAAACATTCCGACCTGAGGTCGGTTTGGCACTGGCCTTACACGGTTCACTATCCCCCCAGGGCAACCTCCCCACGGTCACAATCCCCTGAGACGCTTAGCATCCATCCAGTTCACCTCCCATACATGCCCCCAGAAGGACAGTATCTCCATCACCCATCCTCCCACATGAACCCACATCCCAGTATTAATTGGTTTTTATATTGCTATCACCCTCCCCCCATGTCCACACCATAAAATAAATCAAATGAAATTAAAATGTGACTAGTCAAAATGTGTCTCAAGTAGCCCGTTGCAACGTTTCGGACATAGTCTGTCCTTCATCAGGCTTGGGCTACAAATGAAATGAGCATCCCCTGTTCCTCCCTTTTTATACTATGTGCCTTAACTTCTCTTTTTTATATTTCAGGTTTTCAGGTAAGTATGTGCATCACAGGACCAAGGTAAGTCTCTGGTAAGTATATTTATTTATTTCCTCTTTCTTTTAGGTTCACATAGTTTATCTTAAACTTGTAATTTAGCATAGGGGCCAATTTAGCTTAGGACTGCCAATTGTTAGCAATTATGAGTGTGGCTTTTTGGGGGTTTAAATTATCCAAATGGGGTTCACTAATGGTTAGGTTTAGGCCTAGATTTAGTTAAGGTTAGCTATCTGAATTAGATTAGCTTTGGTTAAGTTTAGGTAAAAGTTTAGGTTAAGGTTAGCTATCTGAGTTAGATTAGCTTTTAAATTTAGATTATCCAAATGGGGTTCACTAATGGTTAAGTTTAGGCCAAGATTTAGGTTAAGGTTAGCTATCTGAATTAGATTAGCTCCTGTTAGGTTTAGGTAAAAATTTAGATTAAGGTTAGCTATCTGAGTTAGATTAGCTCCTTGAATGAGTCTTAATTTAAAATGAGTCTTAATTTTAGATTGTTAAATTTAGAATTTAGCTTAGGGTTTAGATAGTTAAATTAAGGTTAGAGTGGGTACTTCAAATGAGTCTAATTCTTAGGGCGTTTTAATTTAGAACTTAGCTTACGGCGTAGGTCTAGGATTCAAGAAACAAAGTTCCCCAAGTGCAGACAGGCAGATCTGTAAGGTACCTTGCCATCAGACCGGCAGATCCGTGTAGGTCAGGCGCCCGGGCAGATCGGATGCAGGCACGGGCATGATTAGGGTTAAAACATTCCGACCTGAGGTCGGTTTGGCACTGGGCCTTACACGGTTCACTATCCCCCAGGGCAACCTCCCCACGGTCACAATCCCCTGAGGCGCTTAGCATCCATCAGTTCACCTCCCATACATGCCCCCAGAAGGACAGTATCTCCATCACCCATCTCCCTCCCCCATGTCCACACCATAAATTAAATCAAATGAAATTAAAATGTGAGCATCCCATGTGTCTCAAATACTAGCTTAATGCAACGTAGTCAAAATGTGTCTCAAGTAGCCCGTTGCAGCGTTTAGACATAGTCTGTCCTTCATCAGGCTTGGGCTACAAATGAAATGAGCATCCTATGTTCCTCCCTTTTATACTATGTGCCTTAAGGTTCTCAGGTTTTTTATATTTCAGGTTTTCAGGTAAAGTATGCATCACAGGACCAAGGTAAGTCTCTGGTAAGTATATTTATTTATTTCCTCTTTCTTTTAGGTTCACATAGTTTATCTTAAAATTGTAATTTAGCATAGGGGCCAATTTAGCTTAGCAATAGGTTGAGTGTGGCTTATTTGGGGATTAATTTGGTTTTAAATTGGGGGTAAAAATCACTAAGGTTTAGGCCTAGATTTAGGTTAGGTTAGCTATCTGAATTAGATTAGCTTTGGTTAAGTTTATGTAAAATTTTATGTTAAGGTTAGCTATCTGAGTTAGATTAGCTTTTAAATTTAGATTATCCAAATAGGGGTTCACTAATGGTTAAGTTTAGGCCAAGATAGGTTAGGTTAGCTATCTGAATTAGATTAGCTCCTGTTAGGTTTAGGTAAAAATTTAGATTAAGGTTAGCTATCTGAGTTAGATTAGCTCCTTGAATGAGTCTTAATTTAAAATGAGTCTTAATTTTAGATTGTTAAATTTAGAATTTAGCTTAGGGTTTAGATAAGTTAAATTTAGGTTAGCGTGGGTAATTCCAATGAGTCTAATTCTTAAAGGCGTTTTAATTTAGAACTTACTTAGCGGCAAGGTCTGGGATTCAAAAAACAAAAGTTCCCCCAAGTGCAGACAGGCAGATCTGTAAGGTACCTTGCCATCAGACCGGCAGATCCAGGTGTCAGGCAGGCGCCGGATCGCAAATCGGATGCAGGCACGGATCGGTTTGGGTTAAAACATTCCGACCTGAGGGTCGGTTTGGCAGGGCACCCCTTACACGGTTCACTAACAACCAGACCTATCCCCCACGGTCACATCCCCTCACGGTTCAGCATATCCCCCAGGCGCTTCACCTCCCACATTCACCCCTCCAGACAGCATCTCTCCATCACCTCCCACCACATCCCATCCCCGTATAAATTGGTTTTATATTGCTATCACCCTCCCCATGTCCACACCATAAAATAAATCAAATGAAATTAAAATGTGACTAGTCAAAATGTGTCTCAAGTAGCCCGTTGCAACGTTTGGACATAGTCTGTCCTTCATCAGGCTTGGGCTACAAATGAAATGAGCATCCCCTGTTCCTCCCTTTTATACTATGTGCCTTAACTGTGCCTTAACTCTCTTTTTTATATTTCAGGTTTTCAGGTAAGTATGTGCATCACAGGACCAAGGTAAGTCTCTGGTAAGTATATTTATTTATTTCCCTCTTTCTTTTAGGTTCACATAGTTTATCTTAAAATTGTAATTTAGCATAGGGGCCAATTTAGCTTAGGACTGCAAATTGTTAGCAATTATGAGTGTGGCTTTTGTGGGGGGGTTTAAATTATCCAAAAGGGGTTCACTAATGGTTAGGTTTAGGCCTAGATTTAGGTTAAGGTTAGCTATCTGAATTAGATTAGCTTTGGTTAAGTTTAGGTAAAAGTTTAGGTTAAGGTTAGCTATCTGAGTTAGATTAGCTTTTAAATTTAGATTATCCAAATGGGGTTCACTAATGGTTAAGTTTAGGCCAAGATTTAGGTTAAGGTTAGCTATCTGAATTAGATTAGCTCCTGTTAGGTTTAGGTAAAAATTTAGATTAAGGTTAGCTATCTGAGTTAGATTAGCTCCTTGAATGAGTCTTAATTTAAAATGAGTCTTAATTTTAGATTGTTAAATTTAGAATTTAGCTTAGGGTTTAGATAGTTAAATTTAGGTTAGCGTGGGTAATTCCAATGAGTCTAATTCTTAAGGGCGTTTTAATTTAGAACTTAGCTTACGTGTAGGTCTAGGATTCAAGAAACAAAGTTCCCCAAGTGCAGACAGGCAGATCTGTAAGGTACCTTGCCATCAGACCGGCAGATCCGTGTAGGTCAGGCGCCCGGGGGCAGATCGGATGCAGGCCCGGGCATGCTGCGGGTGAAGACAGTCCGACCTGAGGTCGGTGTGGCACTGGCCTTACACGGTTCACTATCCCCCAGGGCAACCCTCCCCACGGTCACAATCCCCTGAGACGCTTAGCATCCATCCAGTTCACCTCCCATACATGCCCCCAGAAGGACAGTATCTCCATCACCCATCCTCCACACATGAACCCACATCCCGTATAAATTGGTTTTATATTGCTATCACCCTCCCCCATGTCCACACCATAAAATAAATCAAATGAAATTAAAATGTGAATACTCAAAATCTTTCTCAAGTATCACGTTGCAAAGTTAAGGACATAGTCTGTACTACATCAGGCTTGGGCTACAAATGAAAAGAGCATCCCTGTTCCTCCCTTTTTATACTATGTGCCTTAACTTCTCTCTTTTTATATTTCAGGTTTTCAGGTAAGTATGTGCATCACAGGACCAAGGTAAGTCTCTGGTAAGTATATTTATTTATTTCCCTCTTTCTTTTAGGTTCACATAGTTTATCTTAAAATTGTAATTTAGCATAGGGGCCAATTTAGCTTAGGACTGCAAATTGTTAGCAATTATGAGTGTGGCTTTTTGGGGGTTTAAATTATCCAAATGGGGTTCACTAATGGTTAGGTTTAGGCCTAGATTTAGGTTAAGGTTAGCTATCTGAATTAGATTAGCTTTGGTTAAGTTTAGGTAAAAGTTTAGGTTAAGGTTAGCTATCTGAGTTAGATTAGCTTTTAAATTTAGATTATCCAAATGGGGTTCACTAATGGTTAAGTTTAGGCCAAGATTTAGGTTAAGGTTAGCTATCTGAATTAGATTAGCTCCTGTTAGGTTTAGGTAAAAAATTTAGATTAAGGTTAGCTATCTGAGTTAGATTAGCTCCTTGAATGAGTCTTAATTTAAAATGAGTCTTAATTTTAGATTGTTAAATTTAGAATTTAGCTTAGGGTTTAGATAGTTAAATTTAGGTTAGCGTGGGTAATTCCAATGAGTCTAATTCTTAAGGGCGTTTTAATTTAGAACTTAGCTTACGCGCGAGGTCTAGGATTCAAGAAACAAAGTTCCCCAAGTGCAGACAGGCAGATCTGTAAGGTACCTTGCCATCAGACCCTCAGAACCGTGTAGTTCAGGCTCCACGGGGGGGGCAGATCCCTAAGCATGCACTGGCATGATAAGGGTTAAAACATTCCGACCTGAGGTCGGTTTGGCACTGGCCTTACACGGTTCACTATCCCCCAGGGCAACCTCCCCACGGTCACAATCCCCTGAGGCGCTTAGCATCCATCCAGTTCACCTCCCATACATGCCCCAGAAGGACAGTATCTCCATCACCCATCCTCCCACACATGAACCCACATCCCGTATAAATTGGTTTTTATATTGCTATCACCCTCCCCCCATGTCCACACCATAAAATAAATCAAATGAAATTAAAATGTGACTAGTCAAAATGTGTCTCAAGTAGCCCGTTGCAACGTTTCGGACATAGTCTGTCCTTCATCAGGCTTGGGCTACAAATGAAATGAGCATCCCCTGTTCCTCCCTTTTATACTATGTGCCTTAACTTCTCTTTTTTTATATTTCAGGTTTTCAGGTAAGTATGTGCATCACAGGACCAAGGTAAGTCTCTGGTAAGTATATTTATTTATTTCCCTCTTTCTTTTAGGTTCACATAGTTTATCTTAAAATTGTAATTTAGCATAGGGGCCAATTTAGCTTAGGACTGCAAATTGTTAGCAATTATGAGTGTGGCTTTTTGGGGGTTTAAATTATCCAAATGGGGTTCACTAATGGTTAGGTTTAGGCCTAGATTTAGGTTAAGGTTAGCTATCTGAATTAGATTAGCTTTGGTTAAGTTTAGGTAAAAGTTTAGGTTAAGGTTAGCTATCTGAGTTAGATTAGCTTTTAAATTTAGATTATCCAAATGGGGTTCACTAATGGTTAAGTTTAGGCCAAGATTTAGGTTAAGGTTAGCTATCTGAATTAGATTAGCTCCTGTTAGGTTTAGGTAAAAATTTAGATTAAGGTTAGCTATCTGAGTTAGATTAGCTCCTTGAATGAGTCTTAATTTAAAATGAGTCTTAATTTTAGATTGTTAAATTTAGAATTTAGCTTAGGGTTTAGATAGTTAAATTTAGGTTAGCGTGGGTAATTCCAATGAGTCTAATTCTTAAGGGCGTTTTAATTTAGAACTTAGCTTACGGCGTAGGTCTAGGATTCAAGAAACAAAGTTCCCCAAGTGCAGACAGGCAGATCTGTAAGGTACCTTGCCATCAGACCGGCAGATCCGTGTAGGTCAGGCGCCGGGGCAGATCCGGATGCAGGCACGGGCATGATTAGGGTTAAAACATTCCGACCTGAGGTCGGTTTGGCACTGGCCTTACACGGTTCACTATCCCCCAGGGCAACCCTCCCCACGGTCACAATCCCCTGAGACGCTTAGCATCCATCCAGTTCACCTCCCATACATGCCCCCAGAAGGACAGTATCTCCATCACCCATCCTCCCACACCGCGAACCCACATCCCGTATAAATTGGTTTTTATATTGCTATCACCCTCCCCATGTCCACACCATAAAATAAATCAAATGAAATTAAAATGTGACTAGTCAAAATGTGTCTCAAGTAGCCCGTTGCAACGTTTCGGACATAGTCTGTCCTTCATCAGGCTTGGGCTACAAATGAAATGAGCATCCCTGTTCCTCCCTTTTATACTATGTGCCTTAACTTCTCTCTTTTTTATATTTCAGGTTTTCAGGTAAGTATGTGCATCACAGGACCAAGGTAAGTCTCTGGTAAGTATATTTATTTATTTCCCTCTTTCTTTTAGGTTCACATAGTTTATCTTAAAATTGTAATTTAGCATAGGGGCCAATTTAGCTTAGGACTGCAAATTGTTAGCAATTATGAGTGTGGCTTTTTGGGGGTTTAAATTATCCAAATGGGGTTCACTAATGGTTAGGTTTAGGCCTAGATTTAGGTTAAGGTTAGCTATCTGAATTAGATTAGCTTTGGTTAAGTTTAGGTAAAAGTTTAGGTTAAGGTTAGCTATCTGAGTTAGATTAGCTTTTAAATTTAGATTATCCAAATGGGGTTCACTAATGGTTAAGTTTAGGCCAAGATTTAGGTTAAGGTTAGCTATCTGAATTAGATTAGCTCCTGTTAGGTTTAGGTAAAAATTTAGATTAAGGTTAGCTATCTGAGTTAGATTAGCTCCTTGAATGAGTCTTAATTTAAAATGAGTCTTAATTTTAGATTGTTAAATTTAGAATTTAGCTTAGGGTTTAGATAGTTAAATTTAGGTTAGCGTGGGTAATTCCAATGAGTCTAATTCTTAAGGGCGTTTTAATTTAGAACTTAGCTTACGGCGTAGGTCTAGGATTCAAGAAACAAAGTTCCCCAAGTGCAGACAGGCAGATCTGTAAGGTACCTTGCCATCAGACCGGCAGATCCGTGTAGGTCAGGCGCCCGGGGCAGATCGGATGCAGGCACGGGCATGATTAGGGTTAAAACATTCCGACCTGAGGTCGGTTTGGCACTGGCCTTACACCGGTTCACTATCCCCCAGGGCAACCCTCCCCACGGTCACAATCCCCTGAGGCGCTTAGCATCCATCCAGTTCACCTCCCATACATGCCCCCAGAAGGACAGTATCTCCATCACCCATCCTCCCACACATGAACCCACATCCCGTATAAATTGGTTTTTATATTGCTATCACCCTCCCCCATGTCCACACCATAAAATAAATCAAATGAAATTAAAATGTGACTAGTCAAAATGTGTCTCAAGTAGCCCGTTGCAACGTTTGGACATAGTCTGTCCTTCATCAGGCTTGGGCTACAAATGAAATGAGCATCCCCTGTTCCTCCCTTTTATACTATGTGCCTTAACTTCTCTTTTTTATATTTCAGGTTTTCAGGTAAGTATGTGCATCACAGGACCAAGGTAAGTCTCTGGTAAGTATATTTATTTATTTCCCTCTTTCTTTTAGGTTCACATAGTTTATCTTAAAATTGTAATTTAGCATAGGGGCCAATTTAGCTTAGGACTGCAAATTGTTAGCAATTATGAGTGTGGCTTTTTGGGGGTTTAAATTATCCAAATGGGGTTCACTAATGGTTAGGTTTAGGCCTAGATTTAGGTTAAGGTTAGCTATCTGAATTAGATTAGCTTTGGTTAAGTTTAGGTAAAAGTTTAGGTTAAGGTTAGCTATCTGAGTTAGATTAGCTTTTAAATTTAGATTATCCAAATGGGGTTCACTAATGGTTAAGTTTAGGCCAAGATTTAGGTTAAGGTTAGCTATCTGAATTAGATTAGCTCCTGTTAGGTTTAGGTAAAAATTTAGATTAAGGTTAGCTATCTGAGTTAGATTAGCTCCTTGAATGAGTCTTAATTTAAAATGAGTCTTAATTTTAGATTGTTAAATTTAGAATTTAGCTTAGGGTTTAGATAGTTAAATTTAGGTTAGCGTGGGTAATTCCAATGAGTCTAATTCTTAAGGGCGTTTTAATTTAGAACTTAGCTTACGGCGTAGGTCTAGGATTCAAGAAACAAAGTTCCCCAAGTGCAGACAGGCAGATCTGTAAGGTACCTTGCCATCAGACCGGCAGATCCGTGTAGGTCAGGCGCCCGGGGCAGATCCGGATGCAGGCACGGGCATGATTAGGGTTAAAACATTCCGACCTGAGGTCGGTTTGGCACTGGCCTTACACGGTTCACTATCCCCCAGGGCAACCCTCCCCACGGTCACAATCCCCTGAGACGCGTAGCATCCAGCCAGTTCACCACCCAAACAAGCCCCCAGAAAGACAGTATCTCCATCACCCATCCTCACACACACAGAAACCACATCCCCGTATAAATTGGTTTTTATATTGCTATCACCCTCCCCCATGTCCACACCATAAAATAAATCAAATGAAATTAAAATGTGACTAGTCAAAATGTGTCTCAAGTAGCCCGTTGCAACGTTTGGACATAGTCTGTCCTTCATCAGGCTTGGGCTACAAATGAAATGAGCATCCCCTGTTCCTCCCTTTTTATACTATCTTCCTTTACTTATCTCTTTTATTATATTTCAGGTTTTCAGGTAAGTATGTGCATCACAGGACCAAGGTAAGTCTCTGGTAAGTATATTTATTTATTTCCCTCTTTCTTTTAGGTTCACATAGTTTATCTTAAAATTGTAATTTAGCATAGGGGCCAATTTAGCTTAGGACTGCAAATTGTTAGCAATTATGAGTGTGGCTTTTTGGGGGGTTTAAATTATCCAAATGGGGTTCACTAATGGTTAGGTTTAGGCCTAGATTTAGGTTAAGGTTAGCTATCTGAATTAGATTAGCTTTGGTTAAGTTTAGGTAAAAGTTTAGGTTAAGGTTAGCTATCTGAGTTAGATTAGCTTTTAAATTTAGATTATCCAAATGGGGTTCACTAATGGTTAAGTTTAGGCCAAGATTTAGGTTAAGGTTAGCTATCTGAATTAGATTAGCTCCTGTTAGGTTTAGGTAAAAATTTAGATTAAGGTTAGCTATCTGAGTTAGATTAGCTCCTTGAATGAGTCTTAATTTAAAATGAGTCTTAATTTTAGATTGTTAAATTTAGAATTTAGCTTAGGGTTTAGATAGTTAAATTTAGGTTAGCGTGGGTAATTCCAATGAGTCTAATTCTTAAGGGGCGTTTTAATTTAGAACTTAGCTTACGGCGTAGGTCTAGGATTCAAGAAACAAAGTTACCCCAAGTGCAGACAGGCAGATCTGTAAGGTACCTTGCCATCAGACCGGCAGATCCGTGTAGGTCAGGCGCCCCGGGGGGGGCAGATCCGGATGCAGGCACGGGCATGATTAGGGTTAAAACATTCCGACCTGAGGTCGGTTTGGCACTGGCCTTACACCGGTTCACTATCCCCCAGGGCAACCCTCCCCCACGGTCACAATCCCCCTGAGACGCTTAGCATCCATCCAGTTCACCTCCCATACATGCCCCCAGAAGGACAGTATCTCCATCACCCATCCTCCCACACCGCGAACCCACATCCCCGTATAAATTGGTTTTTATATTGCTATCACCCTCCCCCCATGTCCACACCATAAAATAAATCAAATGAAATTAAAATGTGACTAGTCAAAATGTGTCTCAAGTAGCCCGTTGCAACGGTTCGGACATAGTCTGTCCTTCATCAGGCTTGGGCTACAAATGAAATGAGCATCCCCTGTTCCTCCCTTTTATACTATGTGCCTTAACTTCTCTCTTTTTTTTATATTTCAGGTTTTCAGGTAAGTATGTGCATCACAGGACCAAGGTAAGTCTCTGGTAAGTATATTTATTTATTTCCCTCTTTCTTTTAGGTTCACATAGTTTATCTTAAAATTGTAATTTAGCATAGGGCCAATTTAGCTTAGGACTGCAAATTGTTAGCAATTATGAGTGTGGCTTTTTGGGGTTTTAAATTATCCAAATGGGGTTCACTAATGGTTAGGTTTAGGCCTAGATTTAGGTTAAGGTTAGCTATCTGAATTAGATTAGCTTTGGTTAAGTTTAGGTAAAAGTTTAGGTTAAGGTTAGCTATCTGAGTTAGATTAGCTTTTAAATTTAGATTATCCAAATGGGGTTCACTAATGGTTAAGTTTAGGCCAAGATTTAGGTTAAGGTTAGCTATCTGAATTAGATTAGCTCCTGTTAGGTTTAGGTAAAAATTTAGATTAAGGTTAGCTATCTGAGTTAGATTAGCTCCTTGAATGAGTCTTAATTTAAAATGAGTCTTAATTTTAGATTGTTAAATATAGAATTTAGCATAGGTTTAAGATAGTTAAATTTAGGTTAGCGTGGGTAATTCCAATGAGTCTAATTCTTAAGGGGCGTTTTAATTTATAACTTAGCTTAAGGCGTAGGTCTATGATTAAATAAACAAATTTACCCCAAGTGCAGACAGGCAGATATGTAAGGGACCATGACATCAGACCGGCAGAAACGTGTATGTCAGGCGCCCGGGGCAGATCCGATGCAGGCACGGGCATGATTAGGGTTAAAACATTCCGACCTGAGGTCGGTTTGGCACTGGCCTTACACGGTTCACTATCCCCCAGGGCAACCCTCCCCACGGTCACAATCCCCCTGAGACGCTTAGCATCCATCCAGTTCACCTCCCATACATGCCCCCAGAAGGACAGTATCTCCATCACCCATCCTCCCACACCGCGAACCCACATCCCCGTATAAATTGGTTTTTATATTGCTATCACCCTCCCCACATGTCCACACCATAAAATAAATCAAATGAAATTAAAATGTGACTAGTCAAAATGTTTCTCAAGTAGCCCGTTGCAACGTTTTCGACATAGTCTGTCCTTCATCAGGCTTGGGCTACAAATGAAATGAGCATCCCCTGTTCCTCCCTTTTATACTATGTGCCTTAACTTCTCTCTTTTTTATATTTCAGGTTTTCAGGTAAGTATGTGCATCACAGGACCAAGGTAAGTCTCTGGTAAGTATATTTATTTATTTCCCTCTTTCTTTTAGGTTCACATAGTTTATCTTAAAATTGTAATTTAGCATAGGGGCCAATTTAGCTTAGGACTGCAAATTGTTAGCAATTATGAGTGTGGCTTTTTGGGGGTTTTAAATTATCCAAATGGGGTTCACTAATGGTTAGGTTTAGGCCTAGATTTAGGTTAAGGTTAGCTATCTGAATTAGATTAGCTTTGGTTAAGTTTAGGTAAAAGTTTAGGTTAAGGTTAGCTATCTGAGTTAGATTAGCTTTTAAATTTAGATTATCCAAATGGGGTTCACTAATGGTTAAGTTTAGGCCAAGATTTAGGTTAAGGTTAGCTATCTGAATTAGATTAGCTCCTGTTAGGTTTAGGTAAAAATTTAGATTAAGGTTAGCTATCTGAGTTAGATTAGCTCCTTGAATGAGTCTTAATTTAAAATGAGTCTTAATTTTAGATTGTTAAATTTAGAATTTAGCTTAGGGTTTAGATAGTTAAATTTAGGTTAGCGTGGGTAATTCCAATGAGTCTAATTCTTAAGGGGTTTTAATTTAGAACTATGCTTTGGGCGTTGGTCTAGGATTCAAGAAACAAAGTTCCCCAAGTGCAGACAGGCAGATCTGTAAGGTACCTTGCCATCAGACCGGCAGATCCGTGTAGGTCAGGCGCCCGGGGCAGATCCGGATGCAGGCACGGGCATGATTAGGGTTAAAACATTCCGACCTGAGGTCGGTTTGGCACTGGCCTTACACCGGTTCACTATCCCCCCACAGGGCAACCTCCCCACGGTCACAATCCCCCTGAGACGCTTAGCATCCATCCAGTTCACCTCCCATACATGCCCCCAGAAGGACAGTATCTCCATCACCCATCCTCCCACACCGCGAACCCACATCCCCGTATAAATTGGTTTTTATATTGCTATCACCCTCCCCCCATGTCCACACCATAAAATAAATCAAATGAAATTAAAATGTGACTAGTCAAAATGTGTCTCAAGTAGCACGTTGCAACGTTTCGGAAATAGTCTGCCCTACAACAGGCTTGGGCTACAAATGAAATGAGCATCCCCTGTTCCTCCCTTTTATACTATGTGCCTTAACTTTTCTCTTTTTTTATATTTCAGGTTTTCAGGTAAGTATGTGCATCACAGGACCAAGGTAAGTCTCTGGTAAGTATATTTATTTATTTCCCTCTTTCTTTTAGGTTCACATAGTTTATCTTAAAATTGTAATTTAGCATAGGTGCCAATTTAGCTTAGGACTGCAAATTGTTAGCAATTATGAGTGTGGCTTTTTTGGGGGGTTTAAATTATCCAAATGGGGTTCACTAATGGTTAGGTTTAGGCCTAGATTTAGGTTAAGGTTAGCTATCTGAATTAGATTAGCTTTGGTTAAGTTTAGGTAAAAGTTTAGGTTAAGGTTAGCTATCTGAGTTAGATTAGCTTTTAAATTTAGATTATCCAAATGGGGTTCACTAATGGTTAAGTTTAGGCCAAGATTTAGGTTAAGGTTAGCTATCTGAATTAGATTAGCTCCTGTTAGGTTTAGGTAAAAATTTAGATTAAGGTTAGCTATCTGAGTTAGATTAGCTCCTTGAATGAGTCTTAATTTAAAATGAGTCTTAATTTTAGATTGTTAAATTTAGAATTTAGCTTAGGTTTAGATAGTTAAATTTAGGTTAGCGTGGGTAATTCCAATGAGTCTAATTCTTAAGGGGCGTTTAATTTAGAACTTAGCTTACGGCGTGAGGTCTAGGATTCAAGAAACAAAGTTCCCCAAGTGCAGACAGGCAGATCTGTAAGGTACCTTGCCATCAGACCGCAGATCCGTGTAGGTCAGGCGCCCGGGGGCAGATCCGGATGCAGGCACGGGCATGATTAGGGTTAAAACATTCCGACCTGAGGTCGGTTTGGCACTGGCCTTACACCGTTCACTATCCCCCCAGGGCAACCCTCCCCCACGGTCACAATCCCCCTGAGACGCTTAGCATCCATCCAGTTCACCTCCCATACATGCCCCCAGAAGGACAGTATCTCCATCACCCATCCTCCCACACCGCGAACCCACATCCCCGTATAAATTGGTTTTTATATTGCTATCACCCTCCCCATGTCCACACCATAAAATAAATCAAATGAAATTAAAATGTGACTAGTCAAAATGTGTCTCAAGTAGCCCGTTGCAACGCTTTCGACATAGTCTGTCCTTCATCAGGCTTGGGCTACAAATGAAAAGAGCATCCCCTGTTCCTCCCTTTTATACTATGTGCCTTAAATTCTCTACTTTTTTATATTTCAGGTTTTCAGGTAAGTATGTGCATCACAGGACCAAGGTAAGTCTCTGGTAAGTATATTTATTTATTTCCCTCTTTCTTTTAGGTTCACATAGTTTATCTTAAAATTGTAATTTAGCATAGGGGCCAATTTAGCTTAGGACTGCAAATTGTTAGCAATTATGAGTGTGGCTTTTTGGGGGGTTTAAATTATCCAAATGGGGTTCACTAATGGTTAGGTTTAGGCCTAGATTTAGGTTAAGGTTAGCTATCTGAATTAGATTAGCTTTGGTTAAGTTTAGGTAAAAGTTTAGGTTAAGGTTAGCTATCTGAGTTAGATTAGCTTTTAAATTTAGATTATCCAAATGGGGTTCACTAATGGTTAAGTTTAGGCCAAGATTTAGGTTAAGGTTAGCTATCTGAATTAGATTAGCTCCTGTTAGGTTTAGGTAAAAATTTAGATTAAGGTTAGCTATCTGAGTTAGATTAGCTCCTTGAATGAGTCTTAATTTAAAATGAGTCTTAATTTTAGATTGTTAAATTTAGAATTTAGCTTAGGGTTTAGATAGTTAAATTTAGGTTAGCGTGGGTAATTCCAATGAGTCTAATTCTTAAGGGGCGTTTTAATTTAGAACTTAGCTTACGGCGTAGGTCTAGGATTCAAGAAACAAAGTTCCCCAAGTGCAGACAGGCAGATCTGTAAGGTACCTTGCCATCAGACCGGCAGATCCGTGTAGGTCAGGCGCCCCGGGGGGGGCAGATCCGGATGCAGGCACGGGCATGATTAGGGTTAAAACATTCCGACCTGAGGTCGGTTTGGCACTGGCCTTACACCGGTTCACTATCCCCCCCCAGGGCAACCCTCCCCCACGGTCACAATCCCCCTGAGACGCTTAGCATCCATCCAGTTCACCTCCCATACATGCCCCCAGAAGGACAGTATCTCCATCACCCATCCTCCCACACCGCGAACCCACATCCCCGTATAAATTGGTTTTTATATTGCTATCACCCTCCCACCATGTCCACACCATAAAATAAATCAAATGAAATTAAAATGTGACTAGTCAAAATGTGTCTCAAGTAGCCCGTTTCAACGTTTCGGACATAGTCTGTCCTTCATCAGGCTTGGGCTACAAATGAAATGAGCATCCCCTGTTCCTCCCTTTTATACTATGTGCCTTAACTTCTCTCTTTTTTATATTTCAGGTTTTCAGGTAAGTATGTGCATCACAGGACCAAGGTAAGTCTCTGGTAAGTATATTTATTTATTTCCCTCTTTCTTTTAGGTTCACATAGTTTATCTTAAAATTGTAATTTAGCATAGGGGCCAATTTAGCTTAGGACTGCAAATTGTTAGCAATTATGAGTGTGGCTTTTTTGGGGGTTTAAATTATCCAAATGGGGTTCACTAATGGTTAGGTTTAGGCCTAGATTTAGGTTAAGGTTAGCTATCTGAATTAGATTAGCTTTGGTTAAGTTTAGGTAAAAGTTTAGGTTAAGGTTAGCTATCTGAGTTAGATTAGCTTTTAAATTTAGATTATCCAAATGGGGTTCACTAATGGTTAAGTTTAGGCCAAGATTTAGGTTAAGGTTAGCTATCTGAATTAGATTAGCTCCTGTTAGGTTTAGGTAAAAATTTAGATTAAGGTTAGCTATCTGAGTTAGATTAGCTCCTTGAATGAGTCTTAATTTAAAATGAGTCTTAATTTTAGATTGTTAAATTTAGAATTTAGCTTAGGGTTTAGATAGTTAAATTTAGGTTAGCGTGGGTAATTCCAATGAGTCTAATTCTTAAGGGGCGTTTTAATTTAGAACTTAGCTTACGGCGTAGGTCTAGGATTCAAGAAACAAAGTTCCCCAAGTGCAGACAGGCAGATCTGTAAGGTACCTTGCCATCAGACCGGCAGATCCGTGTAGGTCAGGCGCCCGGGGCAGATCCGATGCAGGCACGGGCATGATTAGGGTTAAAACATCCGACCTGAGGTCGGTTTGGCACTGGCCTTACACCGTTCACTATCCCCCCAGGGCAACCCTCCCCACGGTCACAATCCCCTGAGACGCTTAGCATCCATCCAGTTCACCTCCCATACATGCCCCCAGAAGGACAGTATCTCCATCACCCATCCTCCCACACCGCAACCCACATCCCCGCATAAATTGGTTTTTATATTGCTATCACCCTCCCCAATTTTCAACACCATAATATAAATCAAATGAAATTAAAATGTGACTAGTCAAAATGTGTCTCAAGTAGCCTGTTGCAACGCTTTCGACATAGTCTGTCCTTCATCAGGCTTGGGCTACAAATGACATGATCATCACATGTACCTCCATTTTATACTATGTGCCTTAACTTCTCTCTTTTTATATTTCAGGTTTTCAGGTAAGTATGTGCATCACAGGACCAAGGTAAGTCTCTGGTAAGTATATTTATTTATTTCCTCTTTCTTTTAGGTTCACATAGTTTATCTTAAAATTGTAATTTAGCATAGGGGCCAAATTAGCTTACGACTGCAAATTCTTAGCAATTATCAGTGAGGCTTTTTTTGGGGGGATTAAATTATCCAAATGGGGTTCACAAATGGTTAGGTTTAGGCCAAGATTTAGGGTAAGGTTAGCTATCAGAAATAGATTAGCTTTGGTTAAGTTTAGGTAAAAGTTTAGGTTAAGGTTAGCTATCTGAGTTAGATTAGCTTTTAAATTTAGATTATCCAAATGGGGTCACTAATGGTTAAGTTTAGGCCAAGATTTAGGTTAAGGTTAGCTATCTGAATTAGATTAGCTCTGTTAGGTTTAGGTAAAATTTAGATTAAGGTTAGCTATCTGAGTTAGATTAGCTCCTTGAATGAGTCTTAATTTAAAATGAGTCAGATTGTTAAATTTAGAATTTAGCTTAGGGTTTAGATAGTTAAATTTAGGTTAGCGTGGGGAGTCTAATTCTTAAGGGGCGTTTTAATTTAGAACTTAGCTTACGGCGTAGGTCTAGGGGTTAGTGCAGACAGGCAGATCTGTAAGGGCCATCAGACCGCAGATCGTGTAGGTCAGGGTGGGCAGAGATGCAGGTAGGGCATGATTAGGGTTAGGTCAGGTTTGGTAGGTTAGGGTTAGGTTAGGGTTAGGTTAGTTAGGGTTAGGGGAGAATTTTCTCGTCCAGCTAACCGGGGTTGGGGTCTGTGCTGTGTCCCAGCCATGGGGTTTTGGGTTTGGGTTGGGGTATGGGCTTTGGGTAAGGGTTGGGGTTGGGGTAAGAGGTTAGGGTTAGGGTAAGGGTAGAGGGTTGGGGTAAGGGTTGAGTTAGGGGTAAGAGGTTAGGGTGAGGGTCAGGGTAGAGGAGAGGGGACTGGTTAAGTTTAGGGTAAGGGGTTAGGGTTAGGGTAAGGGTAGAGGGTTAGGGTAAGGAATTAGGGTTGGGGTAGGGGGTTAGGGTAAGGGGTTAGGGTTAGGGTAAGGGTAGAGGGTTAGGGTAAGGAATTTAGGGTTGGGGTAGGGGGTTAGGGTAAGGGGTTAGGGTTAGGGTAAGGGTAGAGGGTTAGGGTAAGGAATTTAGGGTTGGGGTAGGGGGTTAGGGTAAGGGTTAAGGTTAGGGTAAGGGGTTAGGGTGAGGTTAGGGTAAGGCAAGGATAGGGTAGGGATTTAGGATTAGGCTTAGGTCCACTCCAACACCCCGTCCAAGCAGCCGAGACCAGGTTAGGCTCTGGCCATCCCTGTTTCCCCGTCCCATCCATCTACTCTTCATTCAAACCTCTTGGAAATTTTGTGTTTAATCGTATAATCCAAGTTTTCTCGGCAATAAGTCTTTCGGTTAGGTTCCATGATTGTTTACTTTGGAGGCCACAAACCTCTAGTGAATCCAAACCGTGTTGTAAAAAATGACTGACTATATGTGTTTGTATCTCCTTCTTGTGTCTAATATTGTGTACGTGTTGGTAGAGTCTAGTTAAAATTGTGTTTTTAGTTTGTCCCACGTATTGGGCTTTGCATTTCTTACAAGTAATCAAGTATATACAGTTTTGAGATTGCTGTGTTATGATATCGCCGATTTTATATAAATGTCCAGTTGAACGGTTAGTTACCCATTGTTTAGGCTTAAAAAAACTTTTATGATCCACTGTTTTTTTAGGATCAAGAGAGGTTAGCTTACTTTTTACCAGTAGGTCCTTTAAATTTTGATTTCTCCTGTATGCAGCAATAACTTTATGTTTTTGTAAGACTTTTGTGCCTTTCAGGAATTTGTCAAAGTTGTTCTTTGTTAATCTGTTTAGCTGGACACTGTTTTCTGAAAATGTTGATACAAAGGGGATAATCCTTGATTCCGTGTTGTTTTTCTGTTTAGTCTTAAGAAAATCTCTAAGGGATTTACGAAGAAATGATCTTGAGTATCCTCTTGTTCTGAGGGCTGTGAACAATGTTTTTGTTGCTTCATAGAAGTGTTCCTGATCTGAACAAATCCTATGGAACCTTAGTAGTTGGGATTTTACAATGCCTTTGTATGTATGCTTTGGATGATAGCTTGTTTTATACAACAAAGAGTGGCTGTCTGTATCCTTAAAGTATATCCTAAAGTCTAAATGACCTGTTTGTTGATATCTTAGGCCTTTATAGCTAATTGTATCTAAGAAAATAACCTCTTGTTCATGAATTGTGTATTTAATTTTAATAGATTGGGTGTGTGTGTTTAAATGATCAGCAAATTTGACGAACTCCTCTTTGGAGTGATTCCAAATAATGTATATATCATCAAGAAAACGGAAATAATATAACGGTTTAAGGGGGGCTGTGGCTAAGGCCGATTCCTCCCATTTAGCCATAAAAATATTTGCATAAGAGGGAGCGAATTTCTTCCCCATAGCTGTTCCTTTAACTTGTAAATAAAATTCAGAATTAAATTCAAAGTCATTTTTAGTTAGGCTAATATTCAACAGTTGAAGTAAATATTTATCAGGTCTATTCGGGTCTGGATATCTAGAGAACCACTCTTGTACGGCTTCCAAGCCCAGTTTAGTTTCTATGTTGGTATAAAGGCTATCAATGTCAATACTACATAGGAAGGCTGAAGAAGGGATTTGTATTTGGCCTACTTTTTCTATGAAGTCATATGTATCCTTTAAGTAGCTTGGATGTTTCTGGGAGATTGGATTAAGATAGTATTCTATATACTCTGCAATCTGATATGTTTCGCTATTGCAGTCAGATACAATAGGTCTACCAGGGGGGATTTCTCCTGGTTTGCTCCAGCTAGCCTTATCTTTGTGTATCTTGGGTAATAGGTAAAATCTTCTAGGTCTTGGTGTATCACTCCCCAGTAAGTATTGTCTCTGTTTTTTATTTATAAATCTATCTCTAACCAGATTGTCCAGAATTATTTCAACTTCCTTTCCAGTGTGTGGATATATAGGTTTCTGTAATTTAGTGTAGTGTTCTGAGTTATTTAGTTGTCTTAAACCTTCCCATATGTATTGTTCCCGATCCATAATTACTATAGCATTCCCCTTATCTGCAGGCTTAAGTACTATGTGTTTATTTGTTTGTAATTGTTTTAACGCTAGCTTTTCTTCTTTTTCCAGATTCGGATCCGCTTTTATTCCCCAATTTAGTTGCCGAAATGCATATTCATCCGCAGTTATAATTTGTTTAATAGGTGGTGGAAGTTGGTTGAGTCTCGGTGTCCATTCTGACTTTGGTGTAAACGGAATAGGATTAGTCTTCCTTTTTCCTTCAAAGAAACTTTCTAACTTAAGCCACCTATGATAATTTTGTAAGTCAAATTTTAATTGTCTTTTTCTGTCTTTCATTAAATTTAATGTGGGGATAAAAGTTAGGCCTCTATTAAGTAGCGTAACCTGGGCTTTAGTGGGCTGGAACTGTTTGGAAAGATTTACTATAGTCTTATAGCCCTCCTCATGATTGAGGCTTAGATGGCTTTGAAGTTTAAATGTTTAGCCCAATGTTCCAACATGGCCCTAGCTGTGTCATTGGTCCAGTGTATGTCATCTATTAGCCTATATTGCATGCTAGGCAGGGCCGGAATGCAGCCTGTGTGTTTCATTATGTATCTGTTAAGCACAATCAGGGTATGTTGTTGTTGGATAGTTAGCGTATCTGGAATGTTAATCTCTGGAATCCAGATTTCTGAGTGTGTTAGTTTCCTCTTTACCATCCTGATTGCTCCCTGGAGTTGTTTTATTGCAGTTTCATGTGCTTTCTGATCCTTATGATTTATGCCAAAGGACAACACAATTTTCTCAACATTGACATGGGCATTAGCCTCCCTAATTAGGTGCTCTGCATGAAGGAACGTAGCCCTGGGAAACTCTCGACCTGTAGGTCTGGGATTTGATATGGAGGTATGCGTGCCAGATTAGAGTCTCCGACTATCAACCATTTCTTTTTAATTGTAAGACTCCACTCTGTCATTTTTCTGTTTGTTCTGATGTGTCTATTTACTTTGTTGTATGGTGTTGAGAGTACAGATAGTTTTGTCACTTGTCCTGTGTTTCTTAATGGTGTAAGTATGGGTGAAGTGTTGTGTGTTGTCCTATTGGGTGTTGTCCTATTGGGTGGTGTTATGTTAAGATAAAGTGTAACTCTTTCCCTGGCAGTGACTGATGTCCTTGAGGGTTCATCTGAGCTAATCCTTTGTACAGTTGGACTAGTATTGGAAGGAAGATTTGGGACTTGAAGTTCAGACACTGATTCGAATCATCAGAAATGTATTTTATGTCCTCATCATCAGGCTCTGGATCCTCCTGTTCCAAGGGGCAAGGATCATTCTCCAAAGGACAGGGCTCTATTTCAAAAACCACATCATGCACGCATGGGTTAGCACGCCTACTTGAACTTGGCGGTCGCTGTTCATGAGGTTGTGATTGTGCGACAGGCTGAGGTGGCAAAGTAGGGGTGTGTGTGAGGAATTCTTCTCCACAGACCATTCTCTCCTGGTAACGAAAGGAGACCTTTGAATTTCCATATCAGTTAGGCTAACTCCTTGATTTTTAGAAGTGTTTTCCAGTGTTTCTGTTACTATTGTTGTTGGAAATTCAGCCGTAATGAGTGCTTCAACCTGTGCTAACGTGTCAGGAAGAAGTCTATGTCCTAGTTGCCTTTAGCCCATCTGTGTGCAATATCATATGCCACATGCCAGTTTTCTTCCAATAAAGGGATCAGGTTTGTAAGAGTCTCTTGAATACCCTGTTCATAATGTTCTTGTAGGATTATGTGTGTTGTGTGTAGCCAGTTTTTGGCATTTCCATCCAATAAAAGTTGTGTATTTTCTCTTGAATACCCTGTTCATAATGTTCTTGTAGGGTGGTTGTTTATTTTCATCAGCCACATTACGTATTTTCATCAGCCACATGGGTATGCAGGTTTGGTGTACCATTTTAATCAGTTTAGCTATCCGTTTAGCCATAGTCCATAGTCCGTAATTTGGGCGTAGCGGCCATTTTAGGAGGTCGATTTGGAGATACATTGGTGTGATTTTCAGTCACTTTGTGTTGTGATGGTGGATAATAATTTCTATGCCATCGTGACTGATCTCCCTTGACCACCTGTGCATAAGTTCGATGACTAGGGTTCCTGTATTGATGAGAAATCTGTCTGTTGTCATCACGATAATTGTGTTTTATGTTGTTTTGGCTACGGTTTGTAGTCCTGTTTTGATTTTGAGTTCGAGGTCGATATTTTGGTCTGCTTGGTAAAGACAAGGTCCTCACCATTATATCGGTGGGTGTCATAATTTTGTTGGTAATCTCTGTCCTGATTATGAAAGCGGTTTGCCCTCCCTCTAGGGTAGGCTACATCGTTTGAGTTGGGACGATTCGGTATGGTCTAAGTCGATATTCAGAGCGGTTCGCACTATCATTTCGATAGGCCACATCGTTTGAATTTGGACGATTTCGATAAGGTCTAGTTCGATATTCAGAGCGGTTCGCACTACCATTACGGTAGGCCACATCGTTTGAATTTGGGCGATTTCGAAAGTACTTGTTGATTTGAGTTTGTATTTTGAAGATTTATCGTCTACGAGGGGCCATTCGCCCTCGCCTGTAGCGAACCGGTCCAATTATCGTTTTCGTTCATTGAAAAAATCGAAAGGTTGTTCCCAGTTCACGTTACAGCGTTTGAGACTTGAATGTCTCTTCATCAGGCAATGAACTGGAAATTCGATGAATTTGTGGTGTGTTTGAGATGAGTTCTGAGATGTGCTCTCTACCAAGCTCTGAAGCAAAAATGAGCTCTCCACAGCTTGCTGCCCCTTTATACTCTCACCACAGATGAGGAAAATCAATGTTTTTCATCTTCTGAAGTGGTAGATCACACTATGAACATGTTTAATCAATGATTTTAATGAATTGTAAGTGTTTGAAACATGAATTACATTCCTAATATGAGTTTTTTCTGTTTATTTATTAAACTTTGTTTGTTGAGAGTCTTTATGTGTTTACTAACTTATTAATGACCATTGATGTTTTTATCTTCTAGAGAGTAGATTACTCGATTAACATGTTCATTCAATGATTTTAATAGATTGTAAGTATTTGTGATATGAAATATAGTACTCATATGAGTTTTGTTTATGTATTTGTTAGAGATTGCTTGTTAATTCAATGATTTTAAAGGATTGTAAGTATTTGTGCTATGAAATATAGTCCTCATATGAGTTTTATCTATGTATTTGTTAGAGATTGCTTGTTAAGAATCCTTATGTGTTTATTTATTTATTTATGGATAGTAAAGGTCTGAATTTCGAGAGAGACAGACAAGGGCAAAGGAAAGGGAGGCAGCGCAAAGTTAGGGAGAATTTTCCTCGTCCCAGCTAACCGGGTAGGGGTCAGAGCAGTGTCCCAGCCAAGGGGTTTAGGGTTAGGGGTTGGGGTAAGGGGTTAGGGTAAGGGTTGGGGTTGGGGTAGAGGGTTAGGGTTAGGGTAGGGTAGAGGGTTGGGGTAAGGGTTGAGTTAGGGTAGAGGTTAGGGTTAGGGGTAAGGGTAGAGGAGGATAGGGTAAGGGTTAAGTTTAGGGTAGGGGTTAGGGTTAGGGTAAGGGTAGAGGGTTAGGGTAGGAATTAGGGTTGGGGTAGGGGTTAGGGTAGGGTTAAGTTTAGGGTAAGGGTTAGGGTTAGGGTAAGGGTAGAGGTTAGGGTAAGGAATTTAGGGTTGGGGTAGGGGTTAGGGTAAGGGTTAAGTTTAGGGTAAGGGGTTAGGGTTAGGGTAAGGGTAGAGGGTTAGGGTAAGGAATTTAGGGTTGGGGTAGGGGTTAGGGTTTAGGGTTAGGTTTAGGGTAAGGGGTTAGGGTGAGGTTAGGGTAAGGCAAGGATAGGGTAGGGATTTAGGATTAGGCTTAGGTCCACTCCAACACCCCGTCCAAGCAGCGAGACCAGGTTAGGCTCTGGCCATCCCTGTTTCCCCGTCCCATCCATCTACTCTTCATTCAAACCTCTTGGAAATTTTGTGTTTAATCGTATAATCCAAGTTTTCTCGGCAATAAGTCTTTTCGGTTAGGTTCCATGATTGTTTACTTTGGGAGGCCACAAACCTCTAGTGAATCAAACCGTGTTGTAAAAAATGACTGACTATATGTGTTTGTATCTCCTTCTTGTGTCTAATATTGTGTGCGTGTTGGTAGAGTCTAGTTAAAATTGTGTTTTTAGTTTGTCCCACGTATTGGGCTTTGCATTTCTTACAAGTAATCAAGTATATACAGTTTGGAGATTGCTGTGTTATGATATCGCCGATTTTATATAAATGTCCAGTTGAGCGGTTAGTTACCCATTGTTTAGGCTTAAAAAACTTTTATGATCCACTGTTTTTTAGGATCAAGAGAGTTAGCTTACTTTTTACCAGTAGGTCCTTTAAATTTTGATTTCTCCTGTATGCAGCAATAACTTTATGTTTTGTAAGACTTTTGTGCCTTTCAGGAATTTGTCAAAGTTGTTCTTTGTTAATCTGTTTAGCTGGACACTGTTTTCTGAAAATGTTGATACAAAGGGGATAATCCTTGATTCCGTGTTGTTTTTCTGTTTAGTCTTAAGAAAATCTCTAAGGGATTTACTGAAGAAATGATCTTGAGTATCCTCTTGTTCTGAGGGGCTGTGAACAATGTTTTTGTTGCTTCTTCATAGAAGTGTTCCTGATCTGAACAAATCCTATGGAACCTTAGTAGTTGGGATTTTACAATGCCTTTTTGTATGGATGCTTTGGATGATAGCTTGTATTATACACCAAAGAGTGGCTGTCTGTATCCTTAAAATATATCCTAAAGTCTAACTGACCTGTTTGTTGATATCTTAGGCCTTTATAGCTAATTGTTTCTAAGAAAATAACCTCTTGTTCATGAATTGTGTATTTAATTTTAATAGATTGGGTGTGTGTGTTTAAATGATCAGCAAATTTGTGAACTCCTCTTTGGAGTGATTCCAAATAATGTATATATCATCAAGAAAACGGAAATAATATAACGGTTTAAGGGGGCTGTGGCTAAGGCGATTCCTCCCATTTAGCCATAAAAATATTTGCATAAGAGGGCGAATTTCTTCCCCATAGCTGTTCCTTTAACTTGTAAATAAAATTCAGAATTAAATTCAAAGTCATTTTTAGTTAGGCTAATATTCAACAGTTGAAGTAAATATTTATCAGGTCTATTCGGTCTGGATATCTAGAGAACCACTCTTGTACGGCTTCCAAGCCCAGTTTAGTTTCTATGTTGGTATAAAGGCTATCAATGTCAATACTACATAGGAAGGCTGAAGAAGGATTTGTATTTGGCCTACTTTTCTATGAAATCATATGTATCCTTTAAGTAGCTTGGATGTTTCTGGGAGATTGGATTAAGATAGTATTCTATATACTCTGCAATCTGATATGTTTCGCTATTGCAGTCAGATACAATAGGTCTACCAGGGGGGATTTCTCCTGGTTTGCTCCAGCTAGCCTTATCTTTGTGTATCTTGGGTAATAGGTAAAATCTTCTAGGTCTTGGTGTATCACTCCCCAGTAAGTATTCTCACTCTTTTTAATTAATAAATCTAACTCTAACCAGAATGACAAGAAATAATACAACTACCTTTCCAGTGTGTGGATATAGAGGTTTCTGTAATTTAGTGTAGTGTTCTGAGTTATTTAGTTGTCTTAAACCCTTCCCCATATGTATTGTTCCGATCCATAATTACTATAGCATTCCCCTTATCTGCAGGCTTAAGTACTATGTGTTTATTTGTTTGTAATTGTTTTAACGCTAGCTTTTCTTCTTTTTCCAGATTCGGATCCGCTTTTATTCCCCAATTTAGTTGCCGAAATGCATATTCATCCGCAGTTATAATTTGTTTAATAGGTGGTGGAAGTTGGTTGAGTCTCGGTGTCCATTCTGACTTTGGTGTAAGCGGAATAGGATTAGTCTTCCTTTTTCCTTCAACGAAACTTTCTAACTTAAGCCACCTATGATAATTTTGTAAGTCAAATTTTAATTGTCTTTTTCTGTCTTTCATTAAATTTAATGTGGGGATAAAAGTTAGGCCTCTATTAAGTAGCGTAACCTGGGCTTTAGTGGGCTGGAACTGTTTGGAAAGATTTACTATAGTCTTATAGCCCTCCTCATGATTGAGGCTTAGATGGCTTTGAAGTTTAAATGTTTAGCCCAATGTTCCAACATGGTATTAGCTGTGTCATATGGTCCAGTGTATGTCATCTATTAGCCTGCTATTGCATGCGGAATGCAGCCTGTGTGTTTCATTATGTATCTGTTAAGCACAATCAGGGTATGTTGTTGTTGGATAGTTAGCGTATCTGGAATGTTAATCTCTGGAATCCAGATTTCTGAGTGTGTTAGTTTCCTCTTTACCATCCTGATTGCTCCCTGGAGTTGTTTTATTGCAGTTTCATGTGCTTTCTGATCCTTATGATTTATGCCAAAGGACAACACAATTTTCTCCACATTGACATGAGCATTAGCCACCCTAAATATGTGCTCTGCATGAAGGAACGTAGCCCTGGGAAACTCTCGACCTGTAAGTCTGGGATTTGATATGGAGGTATGCGTGCCAGATTAGAGTCTCCGACTATCAACCATTTCTTTTTAATTGTAAGACTCCACTCTGTCATTTTTCTGTTTGTTCTGATGTGTCTATTTACTTTGTTGTATGGTGTTGAGAGTACAGATAGTTTTGTCACTTGTCCTGTGTTTCGTAATGGTGTGAGTATGGGTGAAGTGTTGTGTGTTGTCCTATTGGGTGTTGTCCTATTGGGTGGTGTTATGTTGAGGTAAAGTGTAACCCTTTCCCTGGTAGTGACTGATGTCCTTGGAGGTTCATCTGAATGAAGCTTTGGGACTTGAAGTTCAGCCACTGATTCGGAATCATCAGAAATGTATTTTATGTCCTCCTGATCAGGCTCTGGATCCTCCTGTTCCAAAGGGTAAGGCTCATCCTCCAAAGGACAGGGCTCTATTTCCATAACCACATCCTGCACGCATGGATTAGCACGCCGTCTTGAGCGTGGCAGTCGCTGTTCCTGAGGTTGTGATTGTGTGTTAGGCTGAGGTGGCAAAGTAGGAGGTGTGTATGAGGTATTCTTCTCCACAGACCACTCTCTCCTGGCTAAAGGGGACGTTTGAATTTCCATATCAGTTAAGTTAACTCCTTGGTTTTTAGAAGTATTTTCCAATGTTTCTGTTACTATTGTTGTTGGAAATTCAGCCGTAATGAGTGCTTCAACCTGTGCTAACGTGTCAGGAAGAAGTCTATGTCCTAGTTGCCTTTTAGCCCATCTGTGTGCAATATCATATGCCACATGCCAGTTTCTTCCAATAAAGGGATCAGGTTTGTAAGAGTCTCTTGAATACCCTGTTCATAATGTTCTTGTAGGATTATATGTGTGTTGTGTGTAGCCAGTTTTGGCATTTCCATCCAATAAAAGTTGTGTATTTTCTTTTGGGTATGCTGGTTTGATTATTGTTGAGAGATAATTCTCCAGTGCAGTGAATGTGGGTGGTTGTTTATTTTCATCAGCCACATTACGCAGGTGGTGTACCATTTTAATCAGTTTAGCTATCCGTTTAGCCATAGTCCGTAATTTGGGCGTAGCGGCCATTTTAGGAGGTCGATTTGGAGATACATTGGTGTGATTTTCAGTCACTTTGTGTTGTGATGGTGGATAATAATTCTATGCCATCGTGACTGATCTCCCTTGACCACCTGTGCATAAGTTCGATGACTAGGGTTCCTGTATTGATGAGAAATCTGTCTGTTGTCATCACGATAATTGTGTTTTATGTTGTTTTGGCTACGGTTTGTAGTCCTGTTTTGATTTTTTGAGTCGAGGTCGATATTTTGGTCTGCTTCGGTAAAGACAAGGTCCTCACCATTATATCGGTGGGTGTCATAATTTTGTTGGTAATCTCTGTCCTGATTATGAAAGCGGTTTGCCCTCCCTCTAGGGTAGGCTACATCGTTTGAGTTGGGACGATTCGGTATGGTCTAAGTCGATATTCAGAGCGGTTCGCACTATCATTTCGATAGGCCACATCGTTTGAATTTGGGCGATTTCGATAAGGTCTAGTTCGATATTCAGAAGCGGTTCGCACTACCATTACGGTAGGCCACATCGTTTGAATTTGGGCGATTCGAAAAGTACTTGTTGACTTGAGTTTGTATTTTGAAGATTTATTCGTCTACGAGGGCCATTCGCCTCGCCTGTAGCGAACCGGTCCAATTATCGTTTTCGTTCATTGAAAAAATCGAAGGTTGTTCCAGTTCACGTTACAGCGTTTGAGACTTGAATGTCTCTTCATCAGGCAATGAACTGGAAATTCGATGAATTTGTGGTGTGTTTTGAGATGAGTTCTGAGATGTGCTCTCTACCAAGCTCTGAAGCAAAATGAGCTCTCCACAGCTTGCTGCCCCTTTTATACTCTCACCACAGATGAGGAAAATCAATGTTTTTCATCTTCTGAAGTGGTAGATCACCCTATGAACATGTTTAATCAATGATTTTAATGAATTGTAAGTGTTTGAAACATGAATTACATTCCTAATATGAGTTTTGTCTGTTTATTTGTTAAACTTTGTTTGTTGAGAGTCTTTATGTGTTTACTAACTTATTAATGACCATTGATGTTTTTTATCTTCTAAAGAGATAGATTACTCGATTAACATGTTCATTCACTGATTTTAATAGATTGTAAGTATTTATGATATGAAATATAGTACTCATATGAGTTTTGTCTATGTATTTGTTAGAGATTGCTTGTTAATTCAATGATTTTAAAGGATTGTAAGTATTTGTGCTATGAAATATAGTCCTCATATGAGTTTTATCTATGTATTTGTTAGAGATTGCTTGTTAAGAATCCTTATGTGTTTATTTATTTATTTATGGATAGTAAAGGTCTGAATTTCGAGAGACAGACAAGGGCAAAGGAAAGGGAGGCACGCGCAAAGTTAGGGGAGAATTTTCCTCGTCCAGCTAACCGGGTAGGGGTCAGAGCAGTGTCCCAGCCAAGGGGTTTAGGGTTAGGGGTTGGGGGTAAGGGCTTAGGGTAGGGTTGGGGTTGGGGTAGAGGTTAGGGTTAGGGTAAGGGTAGAGGGTTGGGGTAAGGGTTGAGTTAGGGGTAGAGGTTAGGGTTAGGGTAAGGGTAGAGGATAGGGTAAGGGTTAAGTTTAGGGTAGGGGTTAGGGTTAGGGTAAGGGTAGAGGGTTAGGGTAAGGAATTAGGGTTGGGGTTTGGGTTAGGGTAAGGGTTAAGTTTTGGGTAAGGGGTTAGTGTTTGGGTTAGGGTAGCGGGGTAGGGTAAGTTATTAGGGTTGGGGTAGGGGGTTAGGGTATGGGGTTAGGGTTAGGGTAAGGGTAGAGGGTTAGGGTAAGGAATTTAGGGTTGGGGTAGGGGTTAGGGTAGGGTTAAGGTTAGGGTAGGGGTTAGGGTGAGGTTAGGGTAAGGCAAGGATAGGGTAGGGATTTAGGATTAGGCTTAGGTCCACTCCAACACCCCGTCCAAGCAGCCGAGACCAGGTTAGGCTCTGGCCATCCCTGTTTCCCCGTCCCATCCATCTACTCTTCATTCAAACCTCTTGGAAATTTTGTGTTTAATCGTATAATCCAAGTTTTCTCGGCAATAAGTCTTTCGGTTAGGTTCCATGATTGTTTACTTTGGAGGCCACAAACCTCTAGTGAATCCAAACCGTGTTGTAAAAAATGACTGACTATATGTGTTTGTATCTCCTTCTTGTGTCTAATATTGTGTGCGTGTTGGTAGAGTCTAGTTAAAATTGTGTTTTTAGTTTGTCCCACGTATTGGGCTTTGCATTTCTTACAAGTAATCAAGTATATACAGTTTTGAGATTGCTGTGTTATGATATCGCGATTTTATATAAATGTCCAGTTGAGCGGTTAGTTACCCATTGTTTAGGCTTAAAAAACTTTTATGATCCACTGTTTTTTAGGATCAAGAGAGGTTAGCTTACTTTTTACCAGTAGGTCCTTTAAATTTTGATTTCTCCTGTATGCAGCAATAACTTTATGTTTTGTAAGACTTTTGTGCCTTTCAGGAATTTGTCAAAGTTGTTCTTTGTTAATCTGTTTAGCTGGACACTGTTTTCTGAAAATGTTGATACAAGGGGGATAATCCTTGATTCCGTGTTGTTTTTCTGTTTAGTCTTAAGAAAATCTCTAAGGGATTTACGAAGAAATGATCTTGAGTATCCTCTTGTTCTGAGGGCTGTGAACAATGTTTTTGTTGCTTCATAGAAGTGTTCCTGATCTGAACAAATCCTATGGAACCTTAGTAGTTGGGATTTTACAATGCCTTTGTATGTATGCTTTGGATGATAGCTTGTTTTATACAACAAAGAGTGGCTGTCTGTATCCCTTAAAGTATATCCTAAAGTCTAAATGACCTGTTTGTTGATATCTTAGGCCTTTATAGCTAATTGTATCTAAGAAAATAACCTCTTGTTCATGAATTGTGTATTTAATTTTAATAGATTGGGTGTGTGTGTTTAAATGATCAGCAAATTTGACGAACTCCTCTTTGGAGTGATTCCAAATAATGTATATATCATCAAGAAAGCGGAAATAATATAACGGTTTAAGGGGGCTGTGGCTAAGGCCGATTCCTCCCATTTAGCCATAAAAATATTTGCATAAGAGGGAGAATTTCTTCCCCATAGCTCTTCCTTTAACATGTAAATAAAATTCAGAATTAAATTCTAAGTAAATTTTAGTTAGGCTAATATTCAACAGTTGAAGTAAATATTTATCAGGTCTATTCGGTCTGGATATCTAGAGAACCACTCTTGTACGGCTTCCAAGCCCAGTTTAGTTTCTATGTTGGTATAAAGGCTATCAATGTCAATACTACATAGGAAGGCTGAAGAAGGGATTTGTATTTGGCCTACTTTTTCTATGAAGTCATATGTATCCTTTAAGTAGCTTGGATGTTTCTGGGAGATTGGATTAAGATAGTATTCTATATACTCTGCAATATGATATGTTTCTCTATTGAATTCAGATACAATAGGTCTACCAGGGGATTTCTCTGGTTTGCTCCAGCTAGCCTTATCTTTGTGTATCTTGGGTAATAGGTAAAATCTTCTAGGTCTTGGTGTATCACTCCCCAGTAAGTATTGTCTCTGTTTTTTATTTATAAATCTATCTCTAACCAGATTGTCCAGAATTATTTCAACTTCCTTTCCAGTGTGTGGATATATAGGTTTCTGTAATTTAGTGTAGTGTTCTGAGTTATTTAGTTGTCTTAAACCTTCCCATTTGTATTTTTCCGTATCGATAATCACTATTTCTTTACCCTTATCTGCAGTCTTAAGTAATATGTGTTTATTTGTTTGTAATTCTTTTAACGCTAGCTTTTCTTCTTTTTCCAGATTCGGATCCGCTTTTATTCCCCAATTTAGTTGCGAAATGCATATTCATCCGCAGTTATAATTTGTTTAATAGGTGGTGGAAGTTGGTTGAGTCTCGGTGTCCATTCTGACTTTGGTGTAAGCGGAATAGGATTAGTCTTCCTTTTTCCTTCAAAGAAACTTTCTAACTTAAGCCACCTATGATAATTTTGTAAGTCAAATTTTAATTGTCTTTTTCTGTCTTTCATTAAATTTAATGTGGGGATAAAAGTTAGGCCTCTATTAAGTAGCGTAACCTGGGCTTTAGTGGGCTGGAACTGTTTGGAAAGATTTACTATAGTCTTATAGCCCTCCTCATGATTGAGGCTTAGATGGCTTTGAAGTTTAAATGTTTAGCCCAATGTTCCAACATGGCCCTAGCTGTGTCATTGGTCCAGTGTATGTCATCTATTAGCCTATATTGCATGCTAGGCAGGGCGGAATGCAGCCTGTGTGTTTCATTATGTATCTGTTAAGCACAATCAGGGTATGTTGTTGTTGGATAGTTAGCGTATCTGGAATGTTAATCTCTGGAATCCAGATTTCTGAGTGTGTTAGTTTCCTCTTTTACCATCCTGATTGCTCCCTGGAGTTGTTTTATTGCAGTTTCATGTGCTTTCTGATCCTTATGATTTATGCCAAAGGACAACACAATTTTCTCAACATTGACATGGGCATTAGCCTCCTAATTAGGTGCTCTGCATGAAGGAACGTAGCCCCTGGGGAAACTCTCGACCTGTAGGTCTGGGATTTGATATGGAGGTATGCGTGCCAGATTAGAGTCTCCGACTATCAACCATTTCTTTTTAATTGTAAGACTCCCACTCTGTCATTTTTCTGTTTGTTCTGATGTGTCTATTTACTTTGTTGTATGGTGTTGAGAGTACAGATAGTTTTTGTCACTTGTCCTGTGTTTCTTAATGGTGTAAGTATGGGTGAAGTGTTGTGTGTTGTCCCTATTTGGGTGTTGTCCTATTGGGTGGTGTTATGTTAAGATAAAGTGTAACTCTTTCCCTGGCAGTGACTGATGTCCTTGAGGTTCATCTGAGCTAATCCTTTGTACAGTTGGACTAGTTGGAAGAAGATTTGACTTGAGTTCAGACACTGATTCGAATCATCAGAAATGTATTTTATGTCCTCATCATCAGGCTCTGGATCCTCCTGTTCCAAGGGCAAGGCTCATTCTCCAAAGGACAGGGCTCTATTTCCATAACCACATCCTGCATGGGTTAGCACGCCGTCTTGAGCGTGGCGGTCGCTGTTCCTGAGGTTGTGATTGTGCGTCAGGCTGAGGTGGCAAAGTAGGGGTGTGTGTGAGGAATTCTTCTCCACAGACCATTCTCTCCTGGTAACTAAAGGAGACCTTTGAATTTCCATATCAGTTAGGCTAACTCCTTGATTTTTAGAAGTGTTTTCCAGTGTTTCTGTTACTATTGTTGTTGGAAATTCAGCCGTAATGAGTGCTTCAACCTGTGCTAACGTGTCAGGAAGAAGTCTATGTCCTAGTTGCCTTTTAGCCCATCTGTGTGCAATATCATATGCCACATGCCAGTTTTCTTCAATAAAGGGATCAGGTTTGTAAGAGTCTCTTGAATACCCTGTTCATAATGTTCTTGTAGGATTATGTGTGTTGTGTGTAGCCAGTTTTTGGCATTTCCATCCAATAAAAGTTGTGTATTTTCTTTTGGGTATGCTGGTTTGATTATTGTTGAGAGATAATTCTCCAGTGCAGTGAATGTGTGGGTGGTTGTTTATTTTCATCAGCCACATTACGCAGGTGGTGTACCATTTTAATCAGTTTAGCTATCCGTTTAGCCATAGTCCGTAATTTGGGCGTAGCGGCCATTTTAGGAGGTCGATTTGGAGATACATTGGTGTGATTTTCAGTCACTTTGTGTTGTGATGGTGGATAATAATTTCTATGCCATCGTGACTGATCTCCCTTGACCACCTGTGCATAAGTTCGATGACTAGGGTTCCTGTATTGATGAGAATCTGTCTGTTGTCATCCACGATAATTGTGTTTTATGTTGTTTTGGCTACGGTTTGTAGTCCTGTTTTGATTTTGAGTTCGATATTTTTGGTCTGCTTCGGTAAAGACAAGGTCCTCACCATTATATCGGTGGGTGTCATAATTTTGTTGGTAATCTCTGTCTCTGATTATGAAAACGGTTTGCCCTCCCTCTAGGGTAGGCTACATCGTTTGAGTTGGGACGATTCGGTATAGTCTAAGTCGATATTCAGAGCGGTTCGCACTATCATTTCGATAGGCCACATCGTTTGAATTTGGACGATTTCGATAAGGTCTAGTTCGATATTCAGAGCGGTTCGCACTACCATTACGGTAGGCCACATCGTTTGAATTTGGACGATTTCGAAAGTACTTGTTGACTTGAGTTTGTATTTTGAAGATTTATCGTCTACGGGGCCATTCGCCCTCGCCTGTAGCGAACTTCGGTCAATTATCGTTTTCATTCATTGAAAAAATCGAAGGTTGTTCCAGTTCACGTTACAGCGTTTGAGACTTGAATGTCTCTTCATCAGGCAATGAACTGGAAATTCGATGAATTTGTGGTGTGTTTTGAGATGAGTTCTGAGATGTGCTCTCTACCAAGCTCTGAAGCAAAATGAGCTCTCCACAGCTTGCTGCCCCTTTATACTCTCACAACAGATGAGGAAAATCAATGTTTTTCATCTTCTGAAGTGGTAGATCACCCTATGAACATGTTTAATCAATGATTTTAATGAATTGTAAGTGTTTGAAACATGAAGTACATTCCTAATATGAGTTTTGTCTGTTTATTTATTAAACTTTGTTTGTTGAGAGTCTTTATGTGTTTACTAACTTATTAATGACCATTGATGTTTTTTATCTTCTAGAGAGGTAGATTACTCGATTAACATGTTCATTCAATGATTTTAATAGATTGTAAGTATTTGTGATATGAAATATAGTACTCATATGAGTTTTGTTTATGTATTTGTTAGAGATTGCTTGTTAATTCAATGATTTTAAAGGATTGTAAGTATTTGTGCTATGAAATCTAGTCCTCATATGAGTTTTATCTATGTATTTGTTAGAGATTGCTTGTTAAGAATCCTTATGTGTTTATTTATTTATTTATGGATAGTAAAGGTCAGAATTTCGAGAGACAGACAAGGGCAAAGGAAAGGGAGGCACGCGCAAAGTTAGGGGAGAATTTTCCTCGTCCAGCTAACCGGGGTTGGGGTCTGAGCAGTGTCCCAGCCATGGGGTTTTGGGTTTGGGGTTGGGGTATGGGCTTTGGGTAAGGGTTGGGGTTGGGGTAAGAGGTTAGGGTTAGGGTAAGGGTAGAGGGTTGGGGTAAGGGTTGAGTTAGGGGTAAGAGGTTAGGGTTAGGGTAAGGGTAGAGGATAGGGTAAGGGGTTAAGTTTAGGGGTAGGGGTTAGGGGTTAGGGTAAGGGTAGAGGGTTAGGGTAGGAATTAGGGTTGGGGTAGGGTTAGGGTAAGGGTTAAGTTTAGGGTAAGGGTTAGGGTTAGGGGTAAGGGTAGAGGTTAGGGTAAGGAATTTAGGGTTGGGGTAGGGGGTTAGGGTAAGGGTTAAGTTTAGGGTAAGGGGTTAGGGTTAGGGTTAGGGTAGAGGTTAGGGTAGGAATTTAGGGTTGGGGTAGGGGTTAGGGTAGGGTTAAGGTTAGGGTAAGGGTTAGGGTGAGGTTAGGGTAAGGCAAGGATAGGGTAGGGATTTAGGATTAGGCTTAGGTCCACTCCAACACCCGTCCAAGCAGCCGAGACCAGGTTAGGCTCTGGCCATCCCTGTTTCCCCGTCCCATCCATCTACTCTTCATTCAAACCTCTTGGAAATTTTGTGTTTAATCGTATAATCCAAGTTTTCTCGGCAATAAGTCTTTCGGTTAGGTTCCATGATTGTTTACTTTGGAGGCCACAAACCTCTAGTGAATCAAACCGTGTTGTAAAAAATGACTGACTATATGTGTTTGTATCTCCTTCTTGTGTCTAATATTGTGTACGTGTTGGTAGAGTCTAGTTAAAATTGTGTTTTTAGTTTGTCCCACGTATTGGGCTTTGCATTTCTTACAAGTAATCAAGTATATACAGTTTTGAGATTGCTGTGTTATGATATCGCGATTTTATATAAATGTCCAGTTGAACGGTTAGTTACCCATTGTTTAGGCTTAAAAAACTTTTATGATCCACTGTTTTTAGGATCAAGAGAGGTTAGCTTACTTTTTACCAGTAGGTCCTTTAAATTTTGATTTCTCCTGTATGCAGCAATAACTTTATGTTTTTGTAAGACTTTGTGCCTTTCAGGAATTTGTCAAAGTTGTTCTTTGTTAATCTGTTTAGCTGGACACTGTTTTCTGAAAATGTTGATACAAGGGGATAATCCTTGATTCGTGTTGTTTTTCTGTTTAGTCTTAAGAAAATCTCTAAGGGATTTACGAAGAAATGATCTTGAGTATCCTCTTGTTCTGAGGGCTGTGAACAATGTTTTTGTTGCTTCATAGAAGTGTTCCTGATCTGAACAAATCCTATGGAACCTTAGTAGTTGGGATTTTACAATGCCTTTGTATGTATGCTTTGGATGATAGCTTGTTTTATACAACAAAGAGTGGCTGTCTGTATCCTTAAAATATATCCTAAAGTCTAAATGACCTGTTTGTTGATATCTTAGGCCTTTATAGCTAATTGTATCTAAGAAAATAACCTCTTGTTCATGAATTGTGTATTTAATTTTAATAGATTGGGTGTGTGTGTTTAAATGATCAGCAAATTTGACGAACTCCTCTTTGGAGTGATTCCAAATAATGTATATATCATCAAGAAAACGGAAATAATATAACGGTTTAAGGGGGGCTGTGGCTAAAGGCCGATTCCTCCCATTTAGCCATAAAAATATTTGCATAAGAGGGAGCGAATTTCTTCCCCATCGCTGTTCCTTTAACTTGTAAATAAAATTCAGAATTAAATTCAAAGTCATTTTTAGTTAGGCTAATATTCAACAATTGAAGTAAATATTTATCAGGTCTATTCGGGTCTGGATATCTAGAGAACCACTCTTGTACGGCTTCCAAGCCCAGTTTAGTTTCTATGTTGGTATAAAGGCTATCAATGTCAATACTACATAGGAAGGCTGAAGAAGGGATTTGTATTTGGCCTACTTTTTCTATGAAGTCATATGTATCCTTTAAGTAGCTTGGATGTTTCTGGGAGATTGGATTAAGATAGTATTCTATATACTCTGCAATCTGATATGTTTCGCTATTGCAGTCAGATACAATAGGTCTACCAGGGGGGATTTCTCCTGGTTTGCTCCAGCTAGCCTTATCTTTGTGTATCTTGGGTAACAGGTAAAATCTTCTAGGTCTTGGTGTATCACTCCCCAGTAAGTATTGTCTCTGTTTTTATTTATAAATCTATCTCTAACCAGATTGTCCAGAATTATTTCAACTTCCTTTCCAGTGTGTGGATATATAGGTTTCTGTAATTTAGTGTAGTGTTCTGAGTTATTTAGTTGTCTTAAACCTTCCCATATGTATTGTTCCCGATCCATAATTCTTTTCCAGATTCCCCGGATCTGCAGGCTTAATTATTATGTGTTTATTTTTTTGTAATTTTTTTAAAGCTAGCTTTTCTTATTTTTCCAGATTCGGCATTTTAATCCCCAATTTAGTTCCGCAGTTATAATTTGTTTAATAGGTGGTGGAAGTTGGTTGAGTCTCGGTGTCCATTCTGACTTTGGTGTAAACGGAATAGGATTAGTCTTCCTTTTTCCTTCAAAGAAACTTTCTAACTTAAGCCACCTATGATAATTTTGTAGGTCAAATTTTAATTGTCTTTTTCTGTCTTTCATTAAATTTAATGTGGGGATAAAAGTTAGACCTCTATTTAGTTGCGTAACCTGTTCTTTAGTGGGCTGGAAATGTTTGGAAAGATTTACTATAGTCTTATAGCCCTCCTCATGATTGAGGCTTAGATGGCTTTGAAGTTTAAATGTTTAGCCCAATGTTCCAACATGGCCCTAGCTGTGTCATTGGTCCAGTGTATGTCATCTATTAGCCTATATTGCATGCTAGGCAGGGCCGGAATGCAGCCTGTGTGTTTCATTATGTATCTGTTAAGCACAATCAGGGTATGTTGTTGTTGGATAGTTAGCGTATCTGGAATGTTAATCTCTGGAATCCAGATTTCTGAGTGTGTTAGTTTCCTCTTTACCATCCTGATTGCTCCCTGGAGTTGTTTTATTGCAGTTTCATGTGCTTTCTGATCCTTATGATTTATGCCAAAGGACAACACAATTTTCTCCACATTGACATGAGCATTAGCCTCCCTAATTAGGTGCTCTGCATGAAGCAACGTAGACACTGGGAAACTCTCGACCTGTAGGTCTGGGATTTGATATGGAGGTATGCGTGCCAGATTAGAGTCTCCGACTATCAACCATTTCTTTTACTTGTAAGACTCCACTCTGTCATTTTTCTGTTTGTTCTGATGTGTCTATTTACTTTGTTGTATGGTGTTGAGAGTACAGATAGTTTTGTCACTTGTCCTGTGTTTCGTAATGGTGTGAGTATGGGTGAAGTGTTGTGTGTTGTCCTATTGGGTGTTGTCCTATTGGGTGGTGTTATGTTGAGGTAAAGTGTAACCCTTTCCCTGGTAGTGACTGATGTCCTTGGAGGTTCATCTGAATGAAGCTTTGGGACTTGAAGTTCAGCCACTGATTCGGAATCATCAGAAATGTATTTTATGTCCTCCTGATCAGGCTCTGGATCCTCCTGTTCCAAAGGTTAAGGCTCATCCTCCAAAGGACAGGGCTCTATTTCCATAACCACATCCTGCACGCATGGATTAGCACGCCGTCTTGAGCGTGGCAGTCGCTGTTCCTGAGGTTGTGATTGTGTGTTAGGCTGAGGTGGCAAAGTAGGAGGTGTGTATGAGGTATTATTCTCCACAGACCATTCTCTCCTGGTAACTAAAGGGGACGTTTGAATTTCCATATCAGTTAAGTTAACTCCTTGGTTTTTAGAAGTATTTTCCAATGTTTCTGTTACTGTTGTTGCTGGAAATTCAGCCGTAATGAGTGCTTCAACCTGTGCTAGCGTATCAGGAAGAAGTCTATGTCCTAGTTGCCTTTTGGCCCACCTGTGTGCAATCTCATATGCCACATGCCAATTTTCTTCTAATAGAGGAATCAGGTTTGTAAGAGTCTCTTGAATACCCTGTTCATAATGTTCTTGTAGGATTATGTGTGTTGTATGTAGCCAATTTTGGCATTTCCATCCAATAAAAGTTGTGTATTTTCTTTTGGGTATGCTGGTTTGATTATTGTTGAGAGATAATTCTCCAATGCAGTGAATGTGGGTGGTTGTTTATTTTCATCAGCCACATTACGCAGGTGGTGTACCATTTTAATCAGTTTAGCTATCCGTTTAGCCATAGTTCGTAATTTGGGCGTAGCGGCCATTTTAGGAGGTCGATTTGGAGATATATTAGCATGATTTTCAGTCACTTTGCGTTGTGATGGTGGATCATAATTCCTACGCCATCGTGACTGATCTCCCTTGACCACCTGTGCATAAGTTCGATGGTTAATGTTCCTGTATTGATGAGAATCTGTCTGTTGTCATTCGATAATTGTGTTTTATGTTGTTTTGGCTACGGTTTGTAGTCCTATTTTGATTCGAGTTCGATATTTTGGTCTGTTTGGTAAAGACAAGATCCTCACCATTATATCGGTGGGTGTCATCATTTTGTTGGTAATCTCTGTCTCGATTATGAAAGCGGTTTGCACTACCTCTAGGGTAGGCTCCATCGTTTGAGTTGGGACGATTCGGTATAGTCTAAGTCGATATTCAGAGCGGTTCGCACTATCATTTCGATAGGCCACATCGTTTGAATTTGGCGACTTCGATAAGGTCTAGTTCGATATTCAGAGCGGTTCGCACTACCATTACGGTAGGCCACATCGTTTGAATTTGGACGATTTCGAGAAAGTACTTGTTGACTTGAGTTTGTATTTTGAAGATTTATGCGTCTACGGGGCCATTAGCCCTCGCCTGTAGCGAACCGGTCCAATTATCGTTTTCATTCATTGAAAAAATCGGAGGTTGTTCCAGTTCACGTTACAGCGTTTGAGACTTGAATGTCTCTTCATCAGGCAATGAACTGGAAATTCGATGAATTTGTGGTGTGTTTTGAGATGAGTTCTGAGATGTGCTCTCTACCAAGCTCTGAAGCAAAATGAGCTCTCCACAGCTTGCTGCCCCTTTTATACTCTCACCACAGATGAGGAAAATCAATGTTTTCATCTTCTGAAGTGGTAGATCACCCTATGAACATGTTTAATCAATGATTTTAATGAATTGTAAGTGTTTGAAACATGAATTACATTCCTAATATGAGTTTTGTCTGTTTATTTATTAAACTTTGTTTGTTGAGAGTCTTTATGTGTTTACTAACTTATTAATGACCATTGATGTTTTTATTTTTTAGAGAGGTAGATTACTCGATTAACATGTTCATTCAATGATTTTAATAGATTGTAAGTATTTGTGATATGAAATATAGTACTCATATGAGTTTTGTTTATGTATTTGTTAGAGATTGCTTGTTAATTCAATGATTTTAAAGGATTGTAAGTATTTGTGCTATGAAATCTAGTCCTCCTATGAGTTTTATCTATGTATTTGTTAGAGATTGCTTGTTAAGAATCCTTATGTGTTTATTTATTTATTTATGGATAGTAAAGGTCAGAATTTCGAGAGACACAGACAAGGGCAAAGGAAAGGAGGCAGCGCAAAGTTAGGGGAGAATTTTCCTCGTCCAGCTAACCCGGGTAGGGGTCAGAGCAGTGTCCCAGCCAAGGGGTTTAGGGTTAGGGGTTGGGGTAAGGGCTTAGGGTAAGGGTTGGGGTTGGGGTAAGAGGTTAGGGTTAGGGTAAGGGTAGAGGGTTGGGGTAAGGGTTGAGTTAGGGGGAGGGGGCTTAGGGTTAGGGTAAGGGTAGAGTTTAGGGTTAGGGTTAAGTTTAGGGTAAGGGGTTATGGTTAGGGGAAGGGTAGAGGGTTAGGGTAAGTAATTAGGGTTGGGGTAGGGGGTTAGGGTAAGGGTTAAGTTTAGGGTAAGGGGTTAGGGTTAGGGTAAGGGTAGAGGGTTAGGGTAAGGAATTTAGGGTTGGGGTAGGGGGTTAGGGTAAGGGTTAAGGTTAGGGTAGGGGTTAGGGTTAGGGTAAGGGTAGAGGGTTAGGTAGGAATTTAGGGTTGGGGTAGGGGTTTGGGTATGGTTTAAGGTTAGGGTAAGGGGTTAGGGTGAGGTTAGGGTAAGGCAAGGATAGGGTAGGGATTTAGGATTAGGCTTAGGTCCACTCCAACACCCGTCCAAGCAGCCGAGACCAGGTTAGGCTCTGGCCATCCCTGTTTCCCCGTCCCATCCATCTACTCTTCATTCAAACCTCTTGGAAATTTTGTATTTAATCGTATAATCCAAGTTTTCTCGGCAATAAGTCTTTCGGTTAGGTTCCATGATTGTTTACTTTGGAGGCCACAAACCTCTAGTGAATCCAAACCGTGTTGTAAAATGACTGACTATATGTGTTTGTATCTCCTTCTTGTGTCTAATATTGTGTACGTGTTGGTAGAGTCTAGTTAAAATTGTGTTTTTAGTTTGTCCCACGTATTGGGCTTTGCATTTCTTACAAGTAATCAAGTATATACAGTTTTGAGATTTGCTGTGTTATGATATCGCCGATTTTATATAAATGTCCAGTTGAGCGGTTAGTTACCCATTGTTTAGGCTTAAAAAACTTTTATGATCCACTGTTTTTAGGATCAAGAGAGGTTAGCTTACTTTTACCAGTAGGTCCTTTAAATTTTGATTTCTCCTGTATGCAGCAATAACTTTATGTTTTGTAAGACTTTTGTGCCTTTCAGGAATTTGTCAAAGTTGTTCTTTGTTAATCTGTTTAGCTGGACACTGTTTTCTGAAAATGTTGATACAGGGGATAATCCTTGATTCCGTGTTGTTTTTCTGTTTAGTCTTAAAGAAAATCTCTAAGGGATTTACTGAAGAAATGATCTTGAGTATCCTCTTGTTCTGAGGGCTGTGAACAATGTTTTGTTGCTTCATAGAAGTGTTCCTGATCTGAACAAATCCTATGGAACCTTAGTAGTTGGGATTTTACAATGCCTTTGTATGTATGCTTTGGATGATAGCTTGTTTTTATACAACAAAGAGTGGCTGTCTGTATCCTTAAAAGTATATCCCTAAAGTCTAAATGACCTGTTTGTTGATATCTTAGGCCTTTATAGCTAATTGTATCTAAGAAAATAACTTCTTGTTCATGAATTGTGTATTTAATTTTAATAGATTGGGGTGTGTGTGTTTAAATGATCAGCAAATTTGTGAACTCCTCTTTGGAGTGATTCCAAATAATGTATATATCATCAAGAAAACGGAAATAATATAACGGTTTAAAGGGGGCTGTGGCTAAGGCGATTCCTCCCATTTAGCCATAAAAATATTTGCATAAGAGGGCGAATTTCTTCCCCATAGCTGTTCCTTTAACTTGTAAATAAAATTCAGAATTAAATTCAAAGTCATTTTTAGTTAGGCTAATATTCAACAGTTGAAGTAAATATTTATCAGGTCTATTCGGTCTGGATATCTAGAGAACCACTCTTGTGCGGCTTCCAAGCCCAGTTTAGTTTCTATGTTGGTATAAAGGCTATCAATGTCAATACTACATAGGAAGGCTGAAGAAGGATTTGTATTTGGCCTACTTTTTCTATGAAATCATATGTATCTTTTAAGTAGCTTGGATGTTTCTGGGAGATTGGATTAAGATAGTATTCTATATACTCTGCAATCTGATATGTTTAGCTATTGCAGTCAGATACAATAGGTCTACCAGGGGATTTCTCCTGGTTTGCTCCAGCTAGCCTTATCTTTGTGTATCTTGGGTAACAGGTAAAATCTTCTAGGTCTTGGTGTATCACTCCCCAGTAAGTATTGTCTCTGTTTTTATTTATAAATCTATCTCTAACCAGATTGTCCAGAATTATTTCAACTTCCTTTCCAGTGTGTGGATATATAGGTTTCTGTAATTTAGTGTAGTGTTCTGAGTTATTTAGTTGTCTTAAACCTTCCCATATGTATTGTTCCCGATCCATAATTACTATAGCATTCCCCTTATCTGCAGGCTTAAGTACTATGTGTTTATTTGTTTGTAATTGTTTTAACGCTAGCTTTTCTTCCTTTTCCAGATTCGGATCCGCTTTTATTCCCCAATTTAGTTGCCGAAATGCATATTCATCCGCAGTTATAATTTGTTTAATAGGTGGTGGAAGTTGATTGAGTCTCGGTGTCCATTCTGACTTTGGTGTAAGCGGAATAGGATTAGTCTTCCTTTTTCCTTCAAAGAAACTTTCTAACTTAAGCCACCTATGATAATTTTGTAGGTCAAATTTTAATTGTCTTTTTCTGTCTTTCATTAAATTTAGGGTTAGGGTTAGGGTTAGGGGTTAGGGTAACCTGGGCTTAGTGGGCTGGAACTGTTTGGAAAGATTTACTATAGTCTTATAGCCCTCCTCATGATTGAGGCTTAGATGGCTTTGAAGTTTAAATGTTTACCTCTCCAACATGGAGAACTTGGCCCTCCAGTGAACATTTCCCCAACACGGTTCACCTCCCTCTGAGGCAGCTCAGAGTGTTTCATTATGTATCTGTTAAGCACAATCAGGGTATGTTGTTGTTGGATAGTTAGCGTATCCTGTTCTCCCTCTGGAATCCAGATTTCTGAGTGTGTTAGTTTCCTCTTTACCATCCTGATTGCTCCTTAGTTGTCCCCCTCCCAGCTTCATGTGCTTTCTGATCCTTAATGCCCATCCCTCCCTCCCTCCCAATCCCACATTATAGAATGTGTCTTTTAGTACATTGTGTCTTAAATATATTAATAAATTTGGAGTTCAATTGTGTCTTGTAATTGTGTCTTAGCGCTTTACTTTAAATGTCACTTAGCCCTGTTGCAACGTTTAGGCTCGATTTGGTCTTCATCAGGCTAGGGCTATAAGTGAATGTTCTCCCCATTTGTTCCTTTTATCTCCTTGCATTTCCGATTTGTCTTGAATTTGCCAATTTTAGGCTTAGAATTTAGATTAGCTTAAGTCTCCCTTTAGCTTTAGGTTTTAGCTTAGGTTAAGTTTTAGTTTAGCTGTGTGTCTTCTCTTACAACTGGGGAACTTTAATTTTGGCTAATTTTGCCCTTAGTTTATTTAGATATGGCCTTTGGCCTTAGTTAGCTTTAGTTTAGCATCCTTATGTTTTCCTCTGTGGCATTTCTCTTCACAGGCATTCCTTTCCTCTGTGGCATTTCTCTTCACAGGCATTCCTTTCCTCTGGGGCATTTATTCTTCACAGGCATCCCAGGTAAGTATTTATTTATTTATTTCCCAGATAGGGCTTTAATTAGGGTAGACTTAGCATAGATTAGCAAGGGTTTAGCCAATTGTGGGGTAGAAAAATTTAGGGTTTAGTGTGTTGGGTATGGGTATGGTTAGTGTTAGGGTAGGGGCTAGGGCTAGGTGTAGATTTTAGGGCTTAGGGGCTAGAGGTAGGTGGGTGGGTAAGGGTTATGTTTAGCATTGGGGCTAGATTTAGCTTAGGCTTAGGGGTAGCATAGGGTTCTTTGGGCCTAGCGAGGCAGATCTATTGGGCTCCTTGCCATCAGAGGGCAGATCGTGCAGGTCCATGCCTCCAGAGGGCAGAGCTATGTGTAGGCACTGGCAGGATTAGGTTTAGGAAAGTTCCTGGCCTCACCGAAGTGCTGCACAGGTTAGGCACGGTCCTTACACAATGTCACCTCTCCTCTCGGAGAACTTCCCCTCAGAGAACATTTCCCCAACACGGTTCACCTCCCTCTGAGGCGCTCAGAGTGACCGCCAGTTCACTATCCCCAACTAGACTTAATAAACATCCTTTCTCCCTCTACCCATCTCCCTTTCCGTATACTCACACCACTATTCACCTTATCCTCCCCCCTCCCAGCTACTAATGATCCCTTAATGCCCATCCCTCCCTCCTCCCAATCCCCACATTATAGAATGTGTCTTTAGTAAATTGTGTGTTAAATATATTTATAAATTTGGTTGTAGAATTGTGTATTGTAATTGTGTCTTAGCGCTTTACTTTAAAGGTCACTTAGCCCTGTTGCAACGTTTATACTAGATTTGGTCTTCATCATGCTAGCGAAATAAGTGAAAGTTCTCCCCATTTGTTCCTTTTATCTCCTTGCATTTCGATTTGTCTTGAATTTGCCAATTTTAGGCTTAGAATTTAGATTAGCTTAAGTCTCCTTTAGCTTTAGGTTATAGCTTAGTTTAAGTTTTAGTTTAGCTGGTAGTCTTCTCATAAAACTGCTGAACTTTAATTTTGTCAAATTTTGCCATTAGTTTATAAAGATATGGCCTTATTTACCTTAGTTAGCTTTAGTTAGCATCCTTATGTTTTCCTCTGTGGCATTTCTCTTCACAGGCATTCCTTTCCTCTGTGGCATTTCTCTTCACAGGCATTCCTTTCCTCTGTGGCATTTTTCTTCACAGGCATCCCAGGTAAGTATTTATTTATTTATTTCCCAGATAGGGCTTTAATTAGGGTAGACTTAGCATAGATTAGCAAGGGTTTTAGCCAATTGTGGGGTAGAAAATTTAGGGTTTAGTGGGTTGGGTAGGGGTAAGGTTAGGGTTAGGGTAGGGGCTAGGGCTAGGTGTAGATTTTAGGGCTTAGGGGCTAGAGGTAGGTGGGTGGGTAGGGTTTGTTTTAGGCATTGGGGCTAGATTTAGCTTAGGCTTAGGGGTAGCATAGGGTTCTTTGGGCCTAGCGAGGCAGATCTATTGGGCTCCTTGCCATCAGAGGGCAGATCCGTGCAGGTCCATGCCTCCAGAGGGCAGAGCTATGTGTAGGCACTGGCAGGATTAGGTTTAGGAAAGTTCCTGGCCTCACCAGTGCTGCACAGGTTGGGCACGGTCCTTACACATTGTCACCTCTGCTCTCGGAGAACTTACCCTCCAGAGAACATTTCCCCAACACGGTTCACCTCCCTCTGAGACGCTCAGAGTGACCGCCAGTTCACTATCCCCAACTAGACTTAATAAACATCCTTTCTCCCTCTACCCATCTCCCTCACCGTATACTCACACCACTATTCACCTTATCCTCCCCCTCCCAGCTACTAATGATCCCTTAATGCCCATACCGCCCACCCACCCAAATACCACAATATAGAAAGTGTCTTTAGTACAAATTGTCATAAAAAAATTAAAAAATTTTGAGTTAGGAATGTGTCTTGTAATTTTGTCTTAGCGCTTTACATTAAATGTCACTTAGCCCTGTTGCAACGTTTCGACTGATTTGGTCTTCATCAGGCTAGGTCTATAAGTGATTGTTCTCCCACTTTGTTCCTTTTATCTCCTTGCATTTCCGATTTATCTTAAATTTGCCAATTTTATGCTTAGAATTTAGTTTAGCTTAAGTCTCCCTTTAGCTTTAGGTTTTAGCTTAGGTTAAGTTTAGTTTAGCTGTGTGTCTTCTCTTACAACTGGGGAACTTTAATTTTGGCTAGTTTTGCCCTTAGTTTCTTTAGATATGGCCTTTTTGCCCTTAGTTAGCTTTAGTTAGCATCCTTATGTTTTCCTCTGTGGCATTTCTCTTCACAGGCATTCCTTTCCTCTGTGGCATTTCTCTTCACAGGCATTCCTTTCCTCTGTGGCATTTTTCTTCACAGGCATCCCAGGTAAGTATTTATTTATTTATTTCCCAGATAGGGCTTTAATTAGGGTAGACTTAGCATAGATTAGCAAGGGTTTTAGCCAATTGTGGGGTAGAAAATTTAGGGTTTAGTGGGTTGGGTAGGGGTAAGGTTAGGGTTAGGGTAGGGGCTAGGGCTAGGTGTAGATTTTAGGGCTTAGGGGCTAGAGGTAGGTGGGTGGGTAAGGGTTAGGTTTAGGCATTGGGGCTAGATTTAGCTTAGGCTTAGGGGTAGCATAGGGTTCTTTGGGCCTAGCGAGGCAGATCTATTGGGCTCCTTGCCATCAGAGGGCAGATCCGTGCAGGTCCATGCCTCCAGGGCAGAGCTATGTGTAGGCACTGGCAGGATTAGGTTTAGGAAAGTTCCTGGCCTCACCAAGTGCTGCACAGGTTAGGCACGGTCCTTACACAATGTCACCTCTCCTCTCGGAGAACTTCCCCCAGAGAACATTTCCCCAACACGGTTCACCTCCCTCTGAGGCAGCTCAGAGTGACCGCCAGTTCACTATCCCCAACTAGACTTAATAAAAATCCTTAATCCCTCAACCCATCTCCCCCACCGTAAACTCACACCACTATTCACCTTATCCTCCCCCCAACCAGCTACTAATGATCCCTTAATGCCCATCCTCCCTCCCTCCCAATCCCCACATTATAGAATGTGTCTTTAGTACATTGTGTCTTAAATATAATAATAAATTTGGAGTTCAATTGTGTCTTGTAATTGTGTCTTAGCGCTTTACTTTAAATGTCACTTAGCCCTGTTGCAAGCGTTTAGACTCGATTTGGTCTTCATCAGGCTAGGGCTATAAGTGAATGTTCTCCCCATTTGTTCCTTTTATCTCCCTTGCATTTCGATTTGTCTTAAATTTGCCAATTTTAGGCTTAGAATTTAGATTAGCTTAAGTCTCCCTTTAGCTTTAGGTTTTAGCTTAGGTTAAGTTTTAGTTTAGCTGTGTGTCTTCTCTTACAACTGGGGAACTTTAATTTTGGCTAATTTTGCCCTTAGTTTCTTTAGATATGGCCTTTTTGCCCTTAGTTAGCTTTAGTTAGCATCCTTATGTTTTCCTCTGTGGCATTTCTCTTCACAGGCATTCCTTTCCTCTGTGGCATTTCTCTTCACAGGCATTCCTTTCCTCTGTGGCATTTTTCTTCACAGGCATCCCAGGTAAGTATTTATTTATTTATTTCCCAGATAGGGCTTTAATTAGGGTAGACTTAGCATAGATTAGCAAGGGTTTTAGCCAATTGTGGGGTAGAAAATTTAGGGTTTAGTGGGTTGGGTAGGGTAAGGTTAGGGTTAGGGTAGGGCTAGGGCTAGTGTAGATTTTAGGGGCTTAGGGGGCTAGAGGTAGGTGGGTGGGTAAGGGTTAGGTTTAGGCATTGGGGCTAGATTTAGCTTAGGCTTAGGGGTAGCATAGGGTTCTTTGGGCCTAGCGAGGCAGATCTATTGGGCTCCTTGCCATCAGAGGGCAGATCCGTGCAGGTCCATGCCTCCAGAGGGGCAGAGCTATGTGTAGGCACTGGCAGGATTAGGTTTAGGAAAGTTCCTGGCCTCACCCCGAAGTGCTGCACAGGTTAGCACACAGTCCTTACACAATGTCACCTCTCCTCTCGGAGAACTTCCCTCAGAGAACATTTCCCCAACACGGTTCACCTCCCTCTGAGAGCGCTCAGAGTGACCGGCAGTTCACTATGCCCAACTTGACTTAATAAACATCCTTTCTCCCTCTACCCATCTCCCGCACCGTATACTCACACCACTATTCACCTTATCCTCCCCCTCCCAGCTACTAATGATCCCTTAAATGCCCATCCCTCCCCTCCCTCCCAATCCCACATTATAGAATTTGTCTTTATTACATTGTGTATTAAATATATTTATAAATTTGGAGTTCGAATTGTGTATTGTAATTGTGTCTTAGCGCTTTACTTTAAATGTCACTTAGCCCTGTTGCAACGTTTAGAATCGATTTGGTCTTCATCAGGCTAGGGCTATAAGTGAATGTTCTCCCCATTTGTTCCTTTTTATCTCCTTGCATTTCCGATTTGTCTTGAATTTGCCAATTTTAGGCTTAGAATTTAGTTTAGCTTAAGTCTCCCTTTAGCTTTAGGTTTTAGCTTAGGTTAAGTTTTAGTTTAGCTGTGTGTCTTCTCTTACAACTGGGGAACTTTAATTTTGGCTAGTTTTGCCCTTAGTTTCTTTAGATATGGCCTTTTTTGCCCTTTAGTTAGCTTTAGTTAGCATCCTTATGTTTTCCTCTGTGGCATTTCTCTTCACAGGCATTCCTTTCTCTGTGGCATTCTGCCCTTCACAGGCATTCCTTTCCTCTGTGGCATTTTTCTTCACAGGCATCCCAGGTAAGTATTTATTTATTTATTTCCCAGATAGGGCTTTAATTAGGGTAGACTTAGCATAGATTAGCAAGGGTTTTAGCCAATTGTGGGGTAGAAAATTTAGGGTTTAGTGGGTTGGGTAGGGGTAAGGTTAGGGTTAGGGTAGGGGCTAGGGCTAGGTGTAGATTTTAGGGCTTAGGGGCTAGAGGTAGGTGGGTGGGTAAGGGTTAGGTTTAGGCATTGGGGCTAGATTTAGCTTAGGCTTAGGGTAGCATAGGGTTCTTTGGGCCTAGCGAGGCAGATCTATTGGGCTCCTTGCCATCAGAGGGCAGATCCGTGCAGGTCCATGCCTCCAGAGGGGCAGAGCTATGTGTAGGCACTGGCAGGATTAGGTTTAGGAAAGTTCCTGGCCTCACCAGTGCTGCACAGGTTAGGCACGGTCCTTACACAATGTCACCTCTCCTCTGGAGAACTTCCTCCAGAGAACATTTCCCCAACACGGTTCACCTCCTCTGAGGCGCTCAGAGTGACCGCCAGTTCACTATCCCCAACTAGACTTAATAAACATCCTTTCTCCCTCTACCCATCTCCCCACCGTATACTCACACCACTATTCACCTTATCCTCCCCTCCCAGCTACTAATGATCCCTTAATGCCCATCCTCCTCCCTCCCAATCCCCACATTATAGAATGTGTCTTTAGTACATTGTGTCTTAAATATATTAATAAATTTGGAGTTAATTGTGTTTGTAATTTTGTGTTAGCGCTTTACTTTAAATGTCACTTAGCCCTGTTGGAACGTTTCGACTCGTGTTGGGCGTCATCAGGCTAGGGCTATTAGTGAATGTTCTCCCATTTGTTCCTTTTATCTCCTTGCATTTCAGATTTGTCTTGAATTTGCCAATTTTAGGCTTAGAATTTAGATTAGCTTAAGTCTCCCTTTAGCTTTGAGGTTTTAGCTTAGGTTAAGTTTTAGTTTAGCTGTGTGTCTTCTCTTACAACTGGGGAACTTTAATTTTGGCTAATTTTGCCCTTAGTTTCTTTAGATATGGCCTTTTTGCCCTTAGTTAGCTTTAGTTAGCATCCTTATGTTTTCCTCTGTGGCATTTCTCTTCACAGGCATTCCTTTCCTCTGTGGCATTTCTCTTCACAGGCATTCCTTTCCTCTGTGGCATTTTTCTTCACAGGCATCCCCAGGTAAGTATTTATTTATTTCCCAGATAGGGCTTTAATTAGGGTAGACTTAGCATAGAATTAGCAAGGTTTTAGCCAATTGTGGGGTAGAAATTTTAGGTTTAGTGGGTTGGGTAGGGGTAAGGTTAGGGTTAGGGTAGGGCTAGGCTAGTGTAGATTTTAGGGCTTAGGGGCTAGAGGTAGGTGGGTGGGTAAGGGTTAGGTTTAGGCATTGGGGCTAGATTTAGCTTAGGCTTAGGGTAGCATAGGGTTCTTTGGGCCTAGCGAGGCAGATCTATTGGGCTCCTTGCCATCAGAGGGCAGATCGTGCAGGTCCATGCCTCCAGAGGGGCAGAGCTATGTGTAGGCACTGGCAGGATTAGGTTTAGGAAAGTTCCTGGCCTCACCAGGTGCTGCACAGGTTAGGCACGGTCCTTACACAATGTCACCTCTCCTCTCGGAGAACTTCCCTCAGAGAACATTTCCCCAACACGGTTCACCTCCCTCTGAGATTCAGAGTGACCGCCAGTTCACTATCCCCAACTAGGTTCACTATTCACCTTATCCTCCCCTCCCAGCTACTATTACCTTACTCACCACTCACCTTATTCACCTCCCCCTCCCAGCTACTAATGATCCCTTAATGCCCATCCTCCCTCCTCCCAATCCCACATTATAGAATGTGTCTTTAGTACATTGTGTCTTAAATATATTAATAAATTTGGAGTTCGAATTGTGTCTTGTAATTGTGTCTTAGCGCTTTACTTTAAATGTCACTTAGCCCTGTTGCAACGTTTCGACTCGATTTGGTCTTCATCAGGCTAGGGCTATAAGTGAATGTTCTCCCCATTTGTTCCTTTTATCTCCTTGCATTTCCGAGGGTTAGGGTTAGGGTTAGGGTTAGGGTTAGGGTTAGGGTTAGGGTTAGGGTTAGGGTTAAAACATTCCGACCTGAGGTCGGTTTGGCACTGGCCTTACACCGGTTCACTATCCCCCCCCAGGGCAACCCTCCCCCACGGTCACAATCCCCCTGAGACGCTTAGCATCCATCCAGTTCACCTCCCATACATGCCCCCAGAAGGACAGTATCTCCATCACCCATCCTCCCACACATGAACCCACATCACCGTATAAATTGGTTTTTATATTGCTATCACCCTCCCCCCATGTCCACACCATAAAATAAATCAAATGAAATTAAAATGTGACTAGTCAAAATGTGTCTCAAGTAGCCCGTTGCAACGTTTCGGACATAGTCTGTCCTTCATCAGGCTTGGGCTACAAATGAAATGAGCATCCCCTGTTCCTCCCTTTTATACTATGTGCCTTAACTTCTCTCTTTTTTTTATATTTCAGGTTTTCAGGTAAGTATGTGCATCACAGGACCAAGGTAAGTCTCTGGTAAGTATATTTATTTATTTCCCTCTTTCTTTTAGGTTCACATAGTTTATCTTAAAATTGTAATTTAGCATAGGGGCCAATTTAGCTTAGGACTGCAAATTGTTAGCAATTATGAGTGTGGCTTTTTTGGGGGGTTTAAATTATCCAAATGGGGTTCACTAATGGTTAGGTTTAGGCCTAGATTTAGGTTAAGGTTAGCTATCTGAATTAGATTAGCTTTGGTTAAGTTTAGGTAAAAGTTTAGGTTAAGGTTAGCTATCTGAGTTAGATTAGCTTTTAAATTTAGATTATCCAAATGGGGTTCACTAATGGTTAAGTTTAGGCCAAGATTTAGGTTAAGGTTAGCTATCTGAATTAGATTAGCTCCTGTTAGGTTTAGGTAAAAATTTAGATTAAGGTTAGCTATCTGAGTTAGATTAGCTCCTTGAATGAGTCTTAATTTAAAATGAGTCTTAATTTTAGATTGTTAAATTTAGAATTTAGCTTAGGGTTTAGATAGTTAAATTTAGGTTAGCGTGGGTAATTCCAATGAGTCTAATTCTTAAGGGGCGTGTTAATTTAGAACTTAGCTTACGGCGTAGGTCTAGGATTCAAGAAACAAAGTTCCCCCAAGTGCAGACAGGCAGATCTGTAAGGTACCTTGCCATCAGACCGGCAGATCCGTGTAGGTCAGGCGCCCCGGGGGGGGCAGATCCGGATGCAGGCACGGGCATGATTAGGGTTAAAACATTCCGACCTGAGGTCGGTTTGGCACTGGCCTTACACCGGTTCACTATCCCCCCCCAGGGCAACCCTCCCCCACGGTCACAATCCCCCTGAGACGCTTAGCATCCATCCAGTTCACCTCCCATACATGCCCCCAGAAGGACAGTATCTCCATCACCCATCCTCCCACACCGCGAACCCACATCCCCGTATGAATTGGTTTTTATACTGCTATCACCCTCCCCCCATGTCCACACCATAAAATAAATCAAATGAAATTAAAATGTGACTAGTCAAAATGTGTCTCAAGTAGCCCGTTGCAACGTTTCGGACATAGTCTGTCCTTCATCAGGCTTGGGCTACAAATGAAATGAGCATCCCCTGTTCCTCCCTTTTATACTATGTGCCTTAACTTCTCTCTTTTTTTTATATTTCAGGTTTTCAGGTAAGTATGTGCATCACAGGACCAAGGTAAGTCTCTGGTAAGTATATTTATTTATTTCCCTCTTTCTTTTAGGTTCACATAGTTTATCTTAAAATTGTAATTTAGCATAGGGGCCAATTTAGCTTAGGACTGCAAATTGTTAGCAATTATGAGTGTGGCTTTTTTGGGTGGTTTTAAATTATCCAAATGGGGTTCACTAATGGTTAGGTTTAGGCCTAGATTTAGGTTAAGGTTAGCTATCTGAATTAGATTAGCTTTGGTTAAGTTTAGGTAAAAGTTTAGGTTAAGGTTAGCTATCTGAGTTAGATTAGCTTTTAAATTTAGATTATCCAAATGGGGTTCACTAATGGTTAAGTTTAGGCCAAGATTTAGGTTAAGGTTAGCTATCTGAATTAGATTAGCTCCTGTTAGGTTTAGGTAAAAATTTAGATTAAGGTTAGCTATCTGAGTTAGATTAGCTCCTTGAATGAGTCTTAATTTAAAATGAGTCTTAATTTTAGATTGTTAAATTTAGAATTTAGCTTAGGGTTTAGATAGTTAAATTTAGGTTAGCGTGGGTAATTCCAATGAGTCTAATTCTTAATGGGCGTTGTAATTTAGAACTTAGCTTACGGCGTAGGTATAGGATTAAATAAACAAATTTACCCCAAGTGCAGACAGGCAGATCTGTAAGGTACCTTGCCATCAGACCGGCAGATCCGTGTAGGTCAGGCGCCCCGGGGGGGGCAGATCCGGATGCAGGCACGGGCATGATTAGGGTTAAAACATTCCGACCTGAGGTCGGTTTGGCACTGGCCTTACACCGGTTCACTATCCCCCCCCAGGGCAACCCTCCCCCACGGTCACAATCCCCCTGAGACGCTTAGCATCCATCCAGTTCACCTCCCATACATGCCCCCAGAAGGACAGTATCTCCATCACCCATCCTCCCACACCGCGAACCCACATCCCCGTATAAATTGGTTTTTATATTGCTATCACCCTCCCCCCATGTCCACACCATAAAATAAATCAAATGAAATTAAAATGTGACTAGTCAAAATGTGTCTCAAGTAGCCCGTTGCAACGTTTCGGACATAGTCTGTCCTTCATCAGGCTTGGGCTACAAATGAAATGAGCATCCCCTGTTCCTCCCTTTTATACTATGTGCCTTAACTTCTCTTTTTTTATATTTATTCAGGTAAGTATGTGTATCACAGTACCTAGGTAAGTCTCTGGTAAGTATATTTATTTATTTCCCTCTTTCTTTTAGGTTCACATAGTTTATCTTAAAATTGTAATTTAGCATAGGTGCCAATTTAGCTTAGGACTGCAAATTGTTAGCAATTATGAGTGTGGCTTTTTTGGGGGGTTTAAATTATCCAAATGGGGTTCACTAATGGTTAGGTTTAGGCCTAGATTTAGGTTAAGGTTAGCTATCTGAATTAGATTAGCTTTGGTTAAAGTTTAGGTAAAAGTTTAGGTTAAGGTTAGCTATCTGAGTTAGATTAGCTTTTAAATTTAGATTATCCAAATGGGGTTCACTAATGGTTAAGTTTAGGCCAAGATTTAGGTTAAGGTTAGCTATCTGAATTAGATTAGCTCCTGTTAGGTTTAGGTAAAAATTTAGATTAAGGTTAGCTATCTGAGTTAGATTAGCTCCTTGAATGAGTCTTAATTTAAAATGAGTCTTAATTTTAGATTGTTAAATTTAGAATTTAGCTTAGGGTTTAGATAGTTAAATTTAGGTTAGCGTGGGTAATTCCAATGAGTCTAATTCTTAAGGGCGTTTTAATTTAGAACTTAGCTTACGGCGTAGGTCTAGGATTCAAGAAACAAAGTTCCCCAAGTGCAGACAGGCAGATCTGTAAGGTACCTTGCCATCAGACCGGCAGATCCGTGTAGGTCAGGCGCCCGGGGCAGATCCGGATGCAGGCACGGGCATGATTAGGGTTAAAACATTCCGACCTGAGGTCGGTTTGGCACTGGCCTTACACGGTTCACTATCCCCCAGGGCAACCCTCCCCACGGTCACAATCCCCTGAGGCGCTTAGCATCCATCCAGTTCACCTCCCATACATGCCCCCAGAAGGACAGTATCTCCATCACCCATCCTCCCACACGCGAACCCACATCCCGTATAAATTGGTTTTTATATTGCTATCACCCTCCCCATGTCCACACCATAAAATAAATCAAATGAAATTAAAATGTGACTAGTCAAAATGTGTCTCAAGTAGCCCGTTGCAACGTTTGGGACATAGTCTGTCCTTCATCAGGCTTGGGCTACAAATGAAATGAGCATCCCTGTTCCTCCCTTTTATACTATGTGCCTTAACTTCTCTCTTTTTTATATTTCAGGTTTTCAGGTAAGTATGTGCATCACAGGACCAAGGTAAGTCTCTGGTAAGTATATTTATTTATTTCCCTCTTTCTTTTAGGTTCACATAGTTTATCTTAAAATTGTAATTTAGCATAGGGGCCAATTTAGCTTAGGACTGCAAATTGTTAGCAATTATGAGTGTGGCTTTTTGGGGGTTTTAAATTATCCAAATGGGGTTCACTAATGGTTAGGTTTAGGCCTAGATTTAGGTTAAGGTTAGCTATCTGAATTAGATTAGCTTTGGTTAAGTTTAGGTAAAAGTTTAGGTTAAGGTTAGCTATCTGAGTTAGATTAGCTTTTAAATTTAGATTATCCAAATGGGGTTCACTAATGGTTAAGTTTAGGCCAAGATTTAGGTTAAGGTTAGCTATCTGAATTAGATTAGCTCCTGTTAGGTTTAGGTAAAAATTTAGATTAAGGTTAGCTATCTGAGTTAGATTAGCTCCTTGAATGAGTCTTAATTTAAAATGAGTCTTAATTTTAGATTGTTAAATTTAGAATTTAGCTTAGGGTTTAGATAGTTAAATTTAGGTTAGCGTGGGTAATTCAAATGAGTCTAATTCTTAAGGGCGTTTTAATTTAGAACTTAGCTTACGGCGTGGGTCTAGGATTCAAGAAACAAAGTTCCCCAAGTGCAGACAGGCAGATCTGTAAGGTACCTTGCCATCAGACCGGCAGATCCGTGTAGGTCAGGCGCCCGGGGCAGATCCGGATGCAGGAACGGGAATGATTAGGGTTAAAACATTCCGACCTGAGTTCGGTTTGGCACTGGCATTACACCCGTTCACTATCCCCCAGGGCAACCCTCCCCACGGTCACAATCCCCTGAGACGCTTAGCATCCATCCAGTTCACCTCCCATACATGCCCCCAGAAGGACAGTATCTCCATCACCCATCCTCCCACACCGCGAACCCACATCCCGTATAAATTGGTTTTTATATTGCTATCACCCTCCCCCATGTCCACACCATAAAATAAATCAAATGAAATTAAAATGTGACTAGTCAAAATGTGTCTCAAGTAGCCCGTTGCAACGTTTGGACATAGTCTGTCCTTCATCCGGCTTGGGCTACAAATGAAATGAGCAGCCCCTGTTCCTCCCTTTTATACTATGTGCCTTAACTTCTCTCTTTTTTGATATTTCAGGTTTTCAGGTAAGTATGTGCATCACAGGACCAAGGTAAGTCTCTGGTAAGTATATTTATTTATTTCCCTCTTTCTTTTAGGTTCACATAGTTTATCTTAAAATTGTAATTTAGCATAGGGGCCAATTTAGCTTAGGACTGCAAATTGTTAGCAATTATGAGTGTGTCTTTTTTGGGGTTTTAAATTATCCAAATGGGGTTCACTAATGGTTAGGTTTAGGCCTAGATTTAGGTTAAGGTTAGCTATCTGAATTAGATTAGCTTTGGTTAAGTTTAGGTAAAAGTTTAGGTTAAGGTTAGCTATCTGAGTTAGATTAGCTTTTAAATTTAGATTATCCAAATGGGGTTCACTAATGGTTAAGTTTAGGCCAAGATTTAGGTTAAGGTTAGCTATCTGAATTAGATTAGCTCCTGTTAGGTTTAGGTAAAAATTTAGATTAAGGTTAGCTATCTGAGTTAGATTAGCTCCTTGAATGAGTCTTAATTTAAAATGAGTCTTAATTTTAGATTGTTAAATTTAGAATTTAGCTTAGGGTTTAGATAGTTAAATTTAGGTTAGCGTGGGTAATTCCAATGAGTCTAATTCTTAAGGGCGTTTTAATTTAGAACTTAGCTTACGGCGTAGGTCTAGGATTCAAGAAACAAAGTTCCCCAAGTGCAGACAGGCAGATCTGTAAGGTACCTTGCCATCAGACCGGCAGATCCGTGTAGGTCAGGCGCCCGGGCAGATCGGATGCAGGCACGGGCATGATTAGGGTTAAAACATTCCGACCTGAGGTCGGTTTGGCACTGGCCTTACACGGTTCACTATCCCCCAGGGCAACCCTCCCCACGGTCACAATCCCCTGAGGCGCTTAGCATCCATCCAGTTCACCTCCCATACATGCCCCCAGAAGGACAGTATCTCCATCACCCATCCTCCCACACATACCCACATCCCCGTATAAATTGGTTTTTATATTGCTATCACCCTCCCCCCATGTCCACACCATAAAATAAATCAAATGAAATTAAAATGTGACTAGTCAAAATGTGTCTCAAGTAGCCCGTTGCAACGTTTCGGACATAGTCTGTCCTTCATCAGGCTTGGGCTACAAATGAAATGAGCATCCCCTGTTCCTCCCTTTTATACTATGTGCCTTAACTTCTCTCTTTTTTTATATTTCAGGTTTTCAGGTAAGTATGTGCATCACAGGACCAAGGTAAGTCTCTGGTAAGTATATTTATTTATTTCCCTCTTTCTTTTAGGTTCACATAGTTTATCTTAAAATTGTAATTTAGCATAGGGGCCAATTTAGCTTAGGACTGCAAATTGTTAGCAATTATGAGTGTGGCTTTTTTGGGGGGTTTAAATTATCCAAATGGGGTTCACTAATGGTTAGGTTTAGGCCTAGATTTAGGTTAAGGTTAGCTATCTGAATTAGATTAGCTTTGGTTAAGTTTAGGTAAAAGTTTAGGTTAGGGTTAGGGTTAGGGTTAGGGTTAGGGTTAGGGTTAGGGTTAGGGTTAGGGTTAGGGTTAGGTGAAAAAAAATCCAAGGCCCACCGAGGTGGGCCCAGGTTAGGCACGGGCCATCTGCGGTTCACCTCCCCTCCATTGTGGCCCCTCTTCTCCATTGAGGTTTTAGATTAGCTAGATTAGCCTTAGATTGTTAAGTCTTATTAGTGTGGTGGTTTTAGGGTTAGGGATGCTAGTTACCCATGGTTAGGGTTAGAGATAGGGTAGGATTAGCCGGTCTAGTTGACTTAGCTAATGGTCCATGCCATAAGTGTGGCTATGGAGATTCAAATATTGGCCATTTATAGCCCCAAAATTAGTATTAGGCACCCTTTCCCAAGAGTGTTAATTAAATCCATGCCACAATTAGGGCTATGGGGGTTTCCAAAAATTAGGTTTAGCTAAACTGTACTCCCTGAGTTGCAACGTTTCGACCGAGATTGGGTCTTCATCAGGCTTTCAGGGAGATGTTGTTTCTTCAGAGGACTAGAGACAAATGAGGGCTTGTAGTGTAGCTCCTCCTATTTATACTGGTAGGCCTAGTGGCCCTTAATTTGCTTAACTTAGCATAGTTTATCTTAATATTCTTAGTCTTGGCTAATTTGCCTTTAGTTTTGCTCAAGTTGGCTTCCTTTAGTTAGTTTATCTTTATATTCTTAGTTTTGGCCATTTTGCCCTTCGTTTTGCTTAAGTTAGCTTCCTTTAGTTAATTTATCTTGATAATCTTAGTTTTGGCTAATTTGCCCTTAGTTTTGCTCAAGTTGGCTTCATTTAGTTAGTTTATCTTTATATTCTTAGTTTTGGCCATTTTGCCCTGAGTTTTGCTTAAGTTAGCTTCCTTTAGTTAATTTATCTTGATAATCTTAGTTTTGGCTAATTTACCCTTAGTTTTGCTTAAGTTAGCTTCATTAGGTTTAGTGTGTTTAGTTTATGGCTCTTTGCCCTTAGTTTGCTTATTTTATCTTAGATACTGGCCATTTTGCCCTTAGTTTGCTTCATTTAGTTTAGATATTAGCTCTGTTTGGCTTAACACACTTCCTTTCTTTGTTTCTTAACTTCTATTTTTCTTTCTCCACAGGGGTTTGTCTCCAGGTAAGTATATGTTTATTGGCTATTTTGCCCTTAGATGCTGGCTATTTTGCCCTTAGTTTGCTTAATTTAGCTTTAGATGCTAGCTCAGTTTGGCTTAGCATACTCCCCTTTGTGTTTCTTAATTAGTTTTTTTCTTTTTCTTGCAGGTATGTGTCTCCAGGTAAGTATATTTTTTATCTTTTTATTTATTTAATTTCTTCTTCCTCTGTACACTCTTCCACTCACACTGTGTGCCAATTAGGCTTCACAGGGACCCTTTGAAGGGGGGCAGATCCGGACGCAGAGCACTGGCAGTAGTTAGGTGAAAAAAATTCCAAGGCCCACCGAGGTGGGCCCAGGTTAAACACAGGCCATACGCGGTTCACCTCCCCCCATTGTGGGCCCCTCTTCTCCATTGAGGTTTTTAGATTAGCTAGATTAGCCTTAGATTGTTAAGTCTTATTAGTGTGGTGGTTTTAGGGTTAGGGATGCTAGTTACCCATGGTTAGGGTTAGAGATAGGGTAGGATTAGCCGGTCTAGTTGACTTAGCTAATGGTCCATGCCATAAGTGTGGCTATGGAGATTCAAATATTGGCCATTTATAGCCCCAAAATTAGTATTAGGCACCCTTTCCCAAGAGTGTTAATTAAATCCATGCCACAATTAGGGCTATGGGGGTTTCCAAAATTAGGTTTAGCTAAACTGTACTCCCTGAGTTGCAACGTTTCGACCGAGATTGGGTCTTCATCAGGCTTTCAGGAGATGTTGTTTCTTCAGAGGACTAGAGACAAATGAGGGCTTGTAGTGTAGCTCCTCCTATTTATACTGGTAGGCCTAGTGGCCCTTAATTTGCTTAACTTAGCATAGTTTATCTTAATATTCTTAGTCTTGGCTAATTTGCCTTTAGTTTTGCTCAAGTTGGCTTCCTTTAGTTAGTTTATCTTTATATTCTTAGTTTTGGCCATTTTGCCCTTCGTTTTGCTTAAGTTAGCTTCCTTTAGTTAATTTATCTTGATAATCTTAGTTTTGGCTAATTTGCCCTTAGTTTTGCTCAAGTTGGCTTCATTTAGTTAGTTTATCTTTATATTCTTAGTTTTGGCCATTTTGCCCTGAGTTTTGCTTAAGTTAGCTTCCTTTAGTTAATTTATCTTGATAATCTTAGTTTTGGCTAATTTACCCTTAGTTTTGCTTAAGTTAGCTTCATTAGGTTTAGTGTGTTTAGTTTATGGCTCTTTGCCCTTAGTTTGCTTATTTTATCTTAGATACTGGCCATTTTGCCCTTAGTTTGCTTCATTTAGTTTAGATATTAGCTCTGTTTGGCTTAGGTTAGGGTTAGGGTTAGGAGTTAGGAAATCCCCATCCCAGTCAAGGGCAAAGGGCCAGAAACAGGTCCAGGGCCCTTGGGGGTAGGGTTAGGAGAGGATTTAGGGTTGGGATTGGGACTAGGGGTTAGGGTAAGGGTTGAGGTTAGGGTTAGGGCAAGGGCAGGGGTTAGGGTTAGGATTCTTAGGGTTAGGGTAAGGGTAGGGTTAGGGGGAGGGGGCTTAGGGTTAGGGTAAGGGTAGGGTTAGGGGGAGGGGGCTTAGGGTTAGGGTAAGGGTAGGGGTAGGGGTAGGGGTAGGCTTAGGGGTTGGGGTTAGGTTTAGGGATGGGGTTAGGTTTAGGCATGGGGTTAGGATTAGGTTTAGGGGGTGGGGTTAGGTTAAGGCATGGGGTTAGGGGTTGGGGTTAGGTTAAGGCATGGGGTTAGGGTTAGGGTAAGGGTAGGGGTAGGGGTTGGGGTTGGGATGGAGTTTAAGGGTTAGGGTAAGGGAAGGGGTGGAGGTTAGGGTTAGGATTAGGGCAAGGTAAGGGTGTTGGGCCCCAGGTCGTCCCCGACCCAAGCCCATAGACCTAGGACAGGCTTGGCACTGTCCTTCCCCAGCCCCACCGTCCAACTCTAGTCTTCATTTAGTCCCCTGGGAAATTGTGTGTCTAATTGGACTATCCACCGGCGTTCGGCCGCCAGTCTGTTGTGGGTAGTCCAGAAAATGTTAGATTGTAAACCTGTCATACTGAGGGAGGTAAGTCCGTGTGTGAGAAAGTGTTGGACTAATTTTGTTTGTGTTTCTTTTTTATTTCTGATGTTGTAGGTATGTTGATGAAGTCTGGTGAGTATTGAATTTTTTGTTTGTCCAACGTATTGTGCTGTGCATTTTTTGCAGGTGATTAGGTAAACACAATTCATAGTTTGTTTGTTTATTGTTTGTGTTATTTTGTAAATGTGTTTCGTATGATAATTTGTAACCCATGATTTTGGTTCAAAGAATGGATGTTTTGTGGTTGGTTTAGGATTCAATGGAGGTAAGGTACTTTTAACTAATAAATCTCTCAAATTCTTATTCCTTCTATACGCTGCTATGGGTTTGTGTTTTTGTAAGAAGGAGGTTTTGGATAGGAACTTTTGGAAGTTATTCTTAGTAAATCTGTTAAGTTGTACAGTTGGTGTTGAATAGGTAGACACTAACGGGATAATTTTGTGTTCTGGATTAGATTCTACTTTTCTTTCCCGAAATGTCCTGAGCGATTTTCGAAGGAAGGAGCGAGTACCCCTTTCCCGAAGTGCTGTAAGAGTGTCTTTGTAGCTGTAAGAAATTGTTCTGTGTCTGAGCAAATCCTATGAAATCTTAGTAATTGTGATTTAATTATACCACGGTAAGTATGTTTAGGGTGATAGCTAGTTTTAAATAATAATGAATGTGTGTCTGTATCCTTAAAATAAACTTTTGTGTCCAGATGAGTTGTGTTTCGCCATTTTGTTCCCTTGTATGTTGTTGTATCTAAGAAATGAACCTCTTCAGGATGAATTGTAAATTTAATTTTGATTGATTTGGTAAAATTGTTTAAGTAATCCGTAAATTTATGGAATTCGTCTTTAGAATGAGTCCAAATGCCCCATATGTCATCTAAAAAACGATAATAATGAAGGGGCTTAAGTGGGGTAGTATTTAAAGCTAATTCTTCCCAATTAGCCATAAAGATATTTGCATAGGGACAGGGCAAACCTTTTACCCATCGCTGTACCTTTAATTTGTAGATAAAATTGTCCATCAAATTCAAAATCGTTTCTCGTGAGGCTAAGTTCTAGCAATTTTAGGAGTTGGGTGTCCGGTCTCTTTTTATCGGAAATCTTTGGAGCGTTCTTTTAACTGCTTCTAGGCCCAATTTAGTCTCTATATTAGTGTATAAACTATCAATGTCTATAGTAAATAAAAGGCATCATGAGGGACTGTAATTTGCTCAAGTATTTCAAGAAAATGATAAGTGTCCTTTAAATAACTAGGATGCTTTTGAGACAAAGGATTCAAATAATATTCTAAATATTCCGCAATTTCGTAAGTTTCACTACCACAGTCCGAGACTATGGGTCTACCTGGTGGGATTAAATTAGGTATACTCCATTTGTCTTTCTCTTTATGGATTTTTGGTAATAAATAAAATCTTCTGGATCTGGGTGTAGTACTACCCAAGAGATATTGTCTTTGCTTAGCATTCAAATAACCTTCATGAACTAAATTATCCAGTATGTTTTTAACTAAATAAATCGTGTCTAAATAAATGGGTTTTGTAATTTTTATAATGATCTAAATTATTCAGTTGGCGTAAGCCCTCCCAGGTATATTGTGTACGATCCATAATGACAATAGAATTTCCCTTATCAGCCGGTTTAATCACTATAGAATGATTTTTTGTAATTGTTTTAAAGCCTCAATCTCTCCTCGTTTTAAATTTGGTGTACATTTTAAATTCCAATTCAATTTTTGTAGGGCATAGTTATCTGCCGTTATAATTTGTTTGATGGGTAAAGGTAATTGACTCATTTTAGGTGTCCAATTAGATTTTGGGGTAAAAGGATTTGAGGAGTTCTCTTCTTTCCCTGAAAGAAACATTCAATTTAATTCGTCTATGATAGTCTTGTAGGTCTAGTTTAAGTTGTTTTCTGGTTTTTAGGGGTCTGGAAATTGGAATGAAGGTAAGTCCTTTATTAAGTAATGAAATCTGATCTGATGTAAGGGTAAGATTTTTGAAAGATTCACAATATTTTTATGCCCCTCCTCAAGAAGGCTTATGGGGGCTTTCAAGTTTAAGTAAGTAACCCAGTGTTGTAGCATGGCTTTGGCCGTATATGGAGCCCAATGAATATTACCCCTATCCACACAGAAGTCTGGGTAGGGCAAAGGTGGGATGTTGCCCACATGTGCCTGGATGTATCTGTTTAAAGTTTCCAAGGCTTCCTGTTGTGCAAGGGAATATTTCTTGAAAAATTAATAATGGGGATCAAATTTCAGCATGAGGAATTTATCTTTAGCTGTCCTAATAGCTCCCTGTAGCTGCTTAATTGCTGTTTCTTTGGCTTTTTGTTCTCTGTGATTAATCCCAAAGGCCAAAACCAATTTTCCACAGTGCATTTAACCTTAGCTTTCCTAATTAAGGCCTGGGCATGTAGAAACGTTGCTCCAGGAAAGCTGTCTATTTGGAGGTCTGGGATTCTGAATGTTGGTAATCGGGACAGGTTAGAGTCCCCAATCATGACCCATTTCTTTCTAGCTGAAAAAGGACCAATCAACCATTTTCCTAGGCGTAGAGATGTGTCGTCTAGGTCTGCAAATGTCCGTTTGTGTGTTTGCAGGAGTGGAGGTTGGTGTGGGTCCAAGCAGGGACTGCATAGAGTCACCTGTTAACAAAGGTCTAAACAGGGAGTTGTTATTGTGTCCTGTCTAGGTGGTGTTATGTATTGTGATGTCTGTTCCACTGATTGTGGGACAGCGATGTCAGGAGAGTGTATTTGTATTACTGGTGGAGATGTGTCCTGAAGCTCCATCAGTAATTGAGTTCCTTATCTCTTTGTTCAGAGTCCAAGAGGGAATGGAACAATCTCCATTTCCACATGTGTTTGGACACAGGGATTGCGTGTCCGTCTAGGTCTCTGTTCTAGTATTTCAACAGGTGTTGGTTGAAGAATTGAAGAGATCCCTGCACTGGAGGAAGAGGAGGAAGTTCTTCATCCAGGGACCACTCTTTCCCCTGTGTAATGGGGGATGTTTGAATTTCAATGTTAACCAAACACTTGTCTGTATTGGTAGATGTTGTTTGTAAATTTGTGTTTTGTATATTTGTGTTTGTAGGTTGTTTTGTGTTGTCTTTCAGCGTGGCGAGCATTCAGCTGTAATCAGGGCCTCCGCTTGCTATAGCATCAGAGGTAAGTCGGCGTCCCAGGCCTGGCGTGCCCAGCGTGTGGCAATGTCCAAGGCTAGGCGCCAGTCCTCTGCTAACAAACAATGGAACAAGTTCCCCTACCACTTGTTCAATAAGTAGTCCATAGTGGTCCCTCAGAATTATCTGAGTTGTGTGGACCCAATTTTTAGCATTTCCATGCAGTAATTGTCTCAGTAGGTCAGTAGGATAGGCTGGTTTGATGACTTCAGATAGATAGCTCTCCAGCCTCTTAAAGGTTACTGGAAGGCTATCCTCTGATGTTACATTTTGTAGGTGATGAACCAGTCTGATTAATTTAAGTATTTTTTAGCCATAGCTCTCAATTGAGGGCTAGCTGCCACTCTTGGGGCCTGATTTGGGTCTCCAGAGCGACTACCCATGCTAGTCTGAGGTCGGGATGGGGGCAATCTAGCCCGATTATTAAATTGACCCGTCTGGGTCTTGAAGTGACCTCAGCATAGGTGGGTTTAAGTCTTCTGTTACGGGAATTTGGTCTGGAGGAGCGGTAGCGGTTTGCACCATCAAAGCGATGGGCTCCATCGTTAGCGCCCTGCCGGTTGTCACGGTAAGTAGGTCTGTTTCTTCTGTTACGAGAATTTTGTCTGAAAGAATGATAACGGTCTGTACTGTCATAGTGACAGGCTCCATCGTTAGCATTCTGTTGGTAAAGATGATTGTCATATTCAGTATTGTTTATAACTCTAGTACGATAGCCAAAGCGGTCCGCACTACCCTGTGGGTATGCCCCATCGCCTGGATATCGAGTCTGTCTCTTGGGGACCATGCGGCCCTCCTGTAGTGGACTTGTGTCCAAGGCTCTTCTCCCATTTTGAAAAAAAGGAAAAAGAAATTGTTTTTCAAGAATAAAAGAAAAGTTTGCGACGTTTGGTACTAAATTGTACCTTCTTCAGGCAAGAGATGTAAATAATGAGTGTTCACTGTTCAGTGACTAAGAGCACAAGAGCTGAGATGTTCACTCTTCGGTGACAAGAAAGCAAGTGAGCCAAATCGGTTTGAGCGTCTCCTTTTATAGTGGGAGGAGTTCACTCAACCGAAAAGTAAATCTTATGTAGGTTGTTGTAGTTTTATGAACTTTTGAGTTTACAGGATTGTAAGTATTAAAAATAAGATTTTATGTTTAGTGTTTATGAAGAATATATGAACTTATAACCAGGTAAGTATTTTGTGACTTAATGAAGTTTTATGTTTTAGTACCAGGTAAGTATTTGAGATTTAGATGTTTTCTCAGTAATGTAGTTATAAGAAAGGTAAGTATTTTGTAATGTATTAACTTTAAGGTGTCATATTTAGAAAGATGAGTGTTTAGGATTTGAGTCTTTTGAATACATGAATCTACAAGGAAAAAGGTAAGTATTTTGTGGTTTGTTTGATTTTATATTGTTTAGTGTTTAAGAAGGTAAGTATTTAAATTTAAGGTCGTTTTTTCAGATGATTATAGGAAAAGTAAATTATGTATGATTGTCAGTTTGAGTTTGAGTTGTATATGTGTATATAATTAAGGGGGTTAAGGATTTAAATCAAAAGAAGACCATTGGAAGGCAGGTTAGGGCAGGGAGGCACGGGCGTGTTAGGAGTTAGGGGAAATCCCATCCCAGTCAAGGGCAAAGGGCCAGAAACAGGTCCAGGGGCCCTTGGGGGTAGGGTTAGGAGAGGATTTAGGGTTGGGATTGGGACTAGGGGTTAGGGTAAGGGTTGAGGTTAGGGTTAGGGCAAGGGCAGGGGTTAGGGTTAGGATTCTTAGGGTTAGGGTAAGGGTAGGGTTAGGGGGAGGGGGCTTAGGGTTAGGGTAAGGGTAGGGTTAGGGGGAGGGGGCTTAGGGTTAGGGTAAGGGTAGGGGTAGGGGTAGGGGTAGGCTTAGGGGTTGGGGTTAGGTTTAGGGATGGGGTTAGGTTTAGGCATGGGGTTAGGATTAGGTTTAGGGGTTGGGGTTAGGTTAAGGCATGGGGTTAGGGGTTGGGGTTAGGTTAAGGCATGGGGTTAGGGTTAGGGTAAGGGTAGGGGTAGGGGTTGGGGTTGGGATGGAGTTTAAGGGTTAGGGTAAGGGAAGGGGTGGAGGTTAGGGTTAGGATTAGGGCAAGGTAAGGGTGTTGGGCCCCAGGTCGTCCCCGACCCAAGCCCATAGACCTAGGACAGGCTTGGCACTGTCCTTCCCCAGCCCCACCGTCCAACTCTAGTCTTCATTTAGTCCCCTGGGAAATTGTGTGTCTAATTGGACTATCCACCGGCGTTCGGCCGCCAGTCTGTTGTGGGTAGTCCAGAAAATGTTAGATTGTAAACCTGTCATACTGAGGGAGGTAAGTCCGTGTGTGAGAAAGTGTTGGACTAATTTTGTTTGTGTTTCTTTTTTATTTCTGATGTTGTAGGTATGTTGATGAAGTCTGGTGAGTATTGAATTTTTTGTTTGTCCAACGTATTGTGCTGTGCATTTTTTGCAGGTGATTAGGTAAACACAATTCATAGTTTGTTTGTTTATTGTTTGTGTTATTTTGTAAATGTGTTTCGTATGATAATTTGTAACCCATGATTTTGGTTCAAAGAATGGATGTTTTGTGGTTGGTTTAGGATTCAATGGAGGTAAGGTACTTTTAACTAATAAATCTCTCAAATTCTTATTCCTTCTATACGCTGCTATGGGTTTGTGTTTTTGTAAGAAGGAGGTTTTGGATAGGAACTTTGGAAGTTATTCTTAGTAAATCTGTTAAGTTGTACAGTTGGTGTTGAATAGGTAGACACTAACGGGATAATTTTGTGTTCTGGATTAGATTCTACTTTTCTTTCCCGAAATGTCCTGAGGGATTTTCGAAGGAAGGAGCGAGAGTACCCCCTTTCCCGAAGTGCTGTAAAGAGTGTCTTTGTAGCTGTAAGAAATTGTTCTGTGTCTGAGCAAATCCTATGAAATCTTAGTAATTGTGATTTAATTATACCACGGTAAGTATGTTTAGGGTTAGGGTTAGGGTTAGGGTTAGGGTTAGGGTTAGGGTTAGGGTTAGGGTTAGGGTTAGGGTTAGGGTTAGGGTTAGGGTTAAAACATTCCGACCTGAGGTCGGTTTGGCACTGGCCTTACACCGGTTCACTATCCCCCCCCAGGGCAACCCTCCCCCACGGTCACAATCCCCTGAGGCGCTTAGCATCCATCCAGTTCACCTCCCATACATGCCCCCAGAAGGACAGTATCTCCATCACCCATCCTCCCACATGAACCCACATCCCATATAAATTGGTTTTTATATTGCTATCACCCTCCCCCATGTCCACACCATAAAATAAATCAAATGAAATTAAAATGTGACTAGTCAAAATGTGTCTCAAGTAGCCCGTTGCAACGCTTTGGGACATAGTCTGTCCTTCATCAGGCTTGGGCTACAAATGAAATGAGCATCCCTGTTCCTCCCTTTTATACTATGTGCCTTAACTTCTCTCTTTTTTTATATTTCAGGTTTTCAGGTAAGTATGTGCATCACAGGACCAAGGTAAGTCTCTGGTAAGTATATTTATTTATTTCCCTCTTTCTTTTAGGTTCACATAGTTTATCTTAAAATTGTAATTTAGCATAGGGGCCAATTTAGCTTAGGACTGCAAATTGTTAGCAATTATGAGTGTGGCTTTTTTTGGGGGGTTTTAAATTATCCAAATGGGGTTCACTAATGGTTAGGTTTAGGCCTAGATTTAGGTTAAGGTTAGCTATCTGAATTAGATTAGCTTTGGTTAAGTTTAGGTAAAAGTTTAGGTTAAGGTTAGCTATCGGTTAGGGTTAGGGTTAGGGTTAGGGTTAGGGTTAGGGTTAGGGTTAGGGTTAGGGTTAGGGTTAGGGTTAGGGTTAGGGTTAGGCTTAGGAAATTCCTGTCCCCACCGAGGTGGGGCTCAGGTTGGGCACGGGCCTTACACAAGTTCACCTCCCCATTCTCAGGGAACTTCCTCCCCAGAAGACACTTCCCCACCACGGTTCACCTCCCCCTGAGACGCTCCGAGTACCCACCAGTTCACTATCCCCATCCAGGCCCACATAAGGCCCCACTCCACACCGTTCTCCATCCCCAAGATGTTTTCCCCCACCCCTTCCCGGTCCAATTAAATTGCGTCGATCCCCAGTTTTGCGACGCGTTTGAGTTCGTCCTCTCTTCAGGCATGGTAGTGGTCATCCTTAATTTAGGTTTTTTCATCTCTAATTTGAGGCTTTTAATTATGCCTAATTTGGCTTTAAATCAGTTGTGTCTTACTTCCCTAATTTGCCTTTAATTTATCCAATTGTGTCTTTTAATTTGCCTAATTTGGCTTTATTCTAATTTGGTTTTCTTTCTGCTCCTAGACTCCACCCCCCGCAGACTCTGCACATCCAAGGTAAGTAAAGGTAAGTATGATCGGGTGCTTTTGTTAGCTTTCCCCTTGTTTTTAATTTTGTTTTTCTTCCACAGGTTGTTCTCATTAGCAGGTCATGCGGCCCCATATTGGGTGTAGCTTAGATTAGCTTAGCAAGGTGGGTACTAATTTAGGGTAAGCATTATGGATTTTAGTGGGTTTAAGGGGTTAGGGTTAGGGTTAGGTTAGGGTTAGGGCTTAGCCACACCCAAGCCCAGAGGGGCAGATCTTTAGGGCTCTTTGCCATCAGATGGCAGATCCGTGGTGGTTGATGCCCCCAGAGAGGCAGATCATGTGCAGGCACTGGCAGGATTAGGCTTAGGAAATTCCTGTCCCCACCGAGGTGGGGCTCAGGTTGGGCACGGGCCTTACACAAGTTCACCTCCCCATTCTCAGGAACTTCCTCCCCAGAAGACACTTCCCCACCACGGTTCACCTCCCCTGAGGCGCTCAGTACCCACCAGTTCACTATCCCCATCCACGCCCACAAAACGCCCCACGCCACACCGTACTACAGCCCCAAGATGCTTACCCCCACCCCCTCCCTCTCCAAATAAATTCCCTCGATGCCCCAGTTTTGCGTGCGTTTGAGTTCGTCACTCTCTTCAGGCATGGTAGGGGTCATCCTTAATTTAGGTTTTTTCATCTCTAATTTGAGGCTTTTAATTATGCCTAATTTGGCTTTAAATCAATTGTGTCTTACTTCCCTAATTTGCCTTTAATTTATCCAATTGTGTCTTTTAATTTGCCTAATTTGGCTTTATTCTAATTTGGTTTTCTTTCTGCTCCTAGACTCCACCCCCCGCAGACTCTGCACATCCAAGGTAAGTAAAGGTAAGTATGATCGGGTGCTTTTGTTAGCTTTCCCCTTGTTTTTAATTTTGTTTTTCTTCCACAGGTTGTTCTCATTAGCAGGTCATGCGGCCCCATATTGGGTGTAGCTTAGATTAGCTTAGCAAGGTGGGTACTAATTTAGGGTAAGCATTATGGATTTTAGTGGGTTTAAGGGGTTAGGGTTAGGGTTAGGTTAGGGTTAGGGCTTAGCCACACCCAAGCCCAGAGGGCAGATCTTTAGGGCTCTTTGCCATCAGATGGCAGATCCGTGGTGGTTGATGCCCCCAGAGAGGCAGATCATGTGCAGGCACTGGCAGGATTAGGCTTAGGAAATTCCTGTCCCCACCGAGGTGGGGCTCAGGTTGGGCACGGGCCTTACACAAGTTCACCTCCCCATTCTCAGGGAACTTCCTCCCCAGAAGACACTTCCCCACCACGGTTCACCTCCCCTGAGGCGCTCCAGTACCCACCAGTTCACTATCCCCATCCAGGCCCACATAAGGCCCCACTCCACACCGTTCTCCATCCCCAAGATGTTTTCCCCCACCCCTTCCCTGTCCAATTAAATTGCGTCGATGCCCCAGTTTTGCGACGCGTTTCGAGTTCCGTCACTCTCTTCAGGCATGGTAGGGGTCATCCTTAATTTAGGTTTTTTCATCTCTAATTTGAGGCTTTTAATTATGCCTAATTTGGCTTTAAATCAATTGTGTCTTACTTCCCTAATTTGCCTTTAATTTATCCAATTGTGTCTCTTAATTTGCCTAATTTGGCTTTATTCTAATTTGGTTTTCTTTCTGCTCCTAGACTCCACCCCCCGCAGACTCTGCACATCCAAGGTAAGTAAAGGTAAGTATGATCGGGTGCTTTTGTTAGCTTTCCTTGTTTTTAATTTTGTTTTTCTTCCACAGGTATTTCTCATTAGCAGGTCATGCGGCCCCATATTGGGTGTAGCTTAGATTAGCTTAGCAAGGTGGGTACTAATTTAGGGTAAGCATTATGGATTTTAGTGGGTTTAAGGGGTTAGGGTTAGGGTTAGGTTAGGGTTAGGGCTTAGCCACACCCAAGCCCAGAGGGGCAGATCTTTAGGGCTCTTTGCCATCAGATGGCAGATCCGTGGTGGTTGATGCCCCCAGAGAGGCAGATCATGTGCAGGCACTGGCAGGATTAGGCTTAGGAAATTCCTGTCCCCACCGAGGTGGGGCTCAGGTTGGGCACGGGCCTTACACAAGTTCACCTCCCCATTCTCAGGGAACTTCCTCCCCAGAAGACACTTCCCCACCCCGGGTCTCCTCGCCCTGAGGCGCTCCAGTACCCACCAGTTCACTATCCCCATCCAGGCCCACATAAGGCCCCACTCCACACCGTTCTCCATCCCCAAGATGTTTTCCCCCACCCCTTCCCTGTCCAATTAAATTGCGTCGATGCCCCAGTTTTGCGACGCGTTTCGAGTTCCGTCACTCTCTTCAGGCATGGTAGGGGTCATCCTTAATTTAGGATTTTTCATCTCTAAATTGAGGCTTTTAATTATGCCTAATTTGGCTTTAAATCAGTTGTGTCTTACTTCCCTAATTTGCCTTTAATTTATCAATTGTGTCTCTTAATTTGCCTAATTTGGCTTTATTCTAATTTTGTTTTTCTTTCTGCTCCTAGACTCCACCCCCCGCAGACTCTGCACATCCAAGGTAAGTAAAGGTAAGTATGATCGGGTGCTTTTGTTAGCTTTCCCCTTGTTTTTAATTTTGTTTTTCTTCCACAGGTTGTTCTCATTAGCAGGTCATGCGGCCCCATATTGGGTGTAGCTTAGATTAGCTTAGCAAGGTGGGTACTAATTTAGGGTAAGCATTATGGATTTTAGTGGGTTTAAGGGGTTAGGGTTAGGGTTAGGTTAGGGTTAGGGCTTAGCCACACCCAAGCCCAGAGGGGCAGATCTTTAGGGCTCTTTGCCATCAGATGGCAGATCCGTGGTGGTTGATGCCCCCAGAGAGGCAGATCATGTGCAGGCACTGGCAGGATTAGGCTTAGGAAATTCCTGTCCCCACCGAGGTGGGGCTCAGGTTGGGCACGGGCCTTACACAAGTTCACCTCCCCATTCTCAGGGAACTTCCTCCCAGAAGACACTTCCCCACCACGGTTCACCTCCCCTGAGGCGCTCCAGTACCCACCAGTTCACTATCCCCATCCAGGCCCACATAAGGCCCCACTCCACACCGTTCTCCATCCCCAAGATGTTTTCCCCACCCTTCCCTGTCCAATTAAATTGCGTCGATGCCCCAGTTTTGCGACGCGTTTCGAGTTCCGTCACTCTCTTCAGGCATGGTAGGGGTCATCCTTAATTTAGGTTTTTTCATCTCTAATTTGAGGCTTTTAATTATGCCTAATTTGGCTTTAAATCAATTGTGTCTTACTTCCCTAATTTGCCTTTAATTTATCCAATTGTGTCTTTTAATTTGCCTAATTTGGCTTTATTCTAATTTGGTTTTCTTTCTGCTCCTAGACTCCACCCCCCGCAGACCCTGCACATCCAAGGTAAGTAAGTGATGATGGGTGCTTTTGTTAGCTTTCCCCTTGTTTTTAATTTTGTTTTTCTTCCACAGGTTTTCTCATTAGCAGGTCATGCGGCCCCATATTGGGTGTAGCTTAGATTAGCTTAGCAAGGTGGGTACTAATTTAGGGTAAGCATTATGGATTTTAGTGGGTTTAAGGGGTTAGGGTTAGGGTTAGGTTAGGGTTAGGGCTTAGCCACACCCAAGCCCAGAGGGGCAGATCTTTAGGGCTCTTTGCCATCAGATGGCAGATCCGTGGTGGTTGATGCCCCAGAGAGGCAGATCATGTGCAGGCACTGGCAGGATTAGGCTTAGGAAATTCCTGTCCCCACCGAGGTGGGGCTCAGGTTGGGCACGGGCCTTACACAACTTCACATCCCAATTATCAGGGAAATTCCTCCCCAGAAGACACGTCACAACCACTGTTCACCTCCCACTGAGACGCTCCTATTACCCACAAGTTCTCTATCCCCATCCAGGCCCACATAAGGCCCCACTCCACACCGTTCTCCATCCCCAAGATGTTTTCCCCACCCCTTCCCTGTCCAATTAAATTGCGTCGATGCCCCAGTTTTGCGACGCGTTTGAGTTCCGTCACTCTCTTCAGGCATGGTAGGGTCATCCTTAATTTAGGTTTTTCATCTCTAATTTGAGGATTTAAATTATGCCTAATTTGGCTTTAAATCAATTGTGTCTTACTTCCCTAATTTGCCTTTAATTTATCCAATTGTGTCTCTTAATTTGCCTAATTTGGCTTTATTCTAATTTGGTTTTCTTTCTGCTCCTAGACTCCACCCCCCGCAGACTCTGCACATCCAAGGTAAGTAAAGGTGTATGATGGTGCTTTTGTTAGCTTTCCTTGTTTTTAATTTTGTTTTTCTTCCACAGGTTTTTCTCATTAGCAGGTCATGCGGCCCCATATTGGGTGTAGCTTAGATTAGCTTAGCAAGGTGGGTACTAATTTAGGGTAAGCATTATGGATTTTAGTGGGTTTAAGGGGTTAGGGTTAGGGTTAGGTTAGGGTTAGGGCTTAGCCACACCCAAGCCCAGAGGTGCAGATCTTTAGGGCTCTTTGCCATCAGATGGCAGATCCGTGGTGGTTGATGACCCCAGAGAGTCAGATCATGTGCATGCACTGGCAGGATTAGGCTTAGAAATTCCTGTCCCCACCGAGGTGGGGCTCAGGTTGGGCACGGGCCTTACACAAGTTCACCTCCCCATTCTCAGGGAACTTCCTCCCCAGAAGACACTTCCCCACCACGGTTCACCTCCCCCTGAGACGCTCCGAGTACCCACCAGTTCACTATCCCCATCCAGGCCCACATAAGGCCCCACTCCACACCGTTCTCCATCCCCAAGATGTTTTCCCCCACCCCTTCCCTGTCCAATTAAATTGCGTCGATGCCCCAGTTTTGCGACGCGTTTCGAGTTCCGTCACTCTCTTCAGGCATGGTAGGGGTCATCCTTAATTTAGGTTTTTTCATCTCTAATTTGAGGCTTTTAATTATGCCTAATTTGGCTTTAAATCAATTGTGTCTTACTTCCCTAATTTGCCTTTAATTTATCCAATTGTGTCTCTTAATTTGCCTAATTTGGCTTTATTCTAATTTGGTTTTCTTTCTGCTCCTAGACTCCACCCCCCGCAGACTCTGCACATCCAAGGTAAGTATGATAGGGTGCTTTTGTTAGCTTTCCCCTTGTTTTTAATTTTGTTTTTCTTCCACAGGTTTTCTCATTAGCAGGTCATGCGGCCCCATATTGGGTGTAGCTTAGATTAGCTTAGCAAGGTGGGTACTAATTTAGGGTAAGCATTATGGATTTTAGTGGGTTTAAGGGGTTAGGGTTAGGGTTAGGTTAGGGTTAGGGCTTAGCCACACCCAAGCCCAGAGGGGCAGATCTTTAGGGCTCTTTGCCATCAGATGGCAGATCCGTGGTGGTTGATGAGCCCAGAGAGGCAGATCATGTGCAGGCACTGGCAGGATTAGGCTTAGGAAATTCCTGTCCCCACCGAGGTGGGGCTCAGGTTGGGCACGGGCCTTACACAAGTTCACCTCCCCATTCTCAGGGAACTTCCTCCCCAGAAGACACTTCCCCACCACGGTTCACCTCCCCCTGAGACGCTCCGAGTACCCACCAGTTCACTATCCCCATCCAGGCCCACATAAGGCCCCACTCCACACCGTTCTCCATCCCCAAGATGTTTTCCCCCACCCCTTCCCTGTCCAATTAAATTGCGTCGATGCCCCAGGTTTGCGACGCGGTTGAGTTCCGTCACTCTCTTCAGGCATGGTAGGGGTCATCCTTAATTTAGGTTTTTCATCTCTAATTTGAGGCTTTTAATTATGCCTAATTTGGCTTTAAATCAATTGTGTCTTACTTCCCTAATTTGCCTTTAATTTATCCAATTGTGTCTCTTAATTTGCCTAATTTGGCTTTATTCTAATTTGGTTTTCTTTCTGCTCCTAGACTCCACCCCCCGCAGACTCTGCACATCCAAGGTAAGTATGATGAGGGTGCTTTTGTTAGCTTTCCCCTTGTTTTTAATTTTGTTTTTCTTCCACAGGTTTTTCTCATTAGCAGGTCATGCGGCCCCATATTGGGTGTAGCTTAGATTAGCTTAGCAAGGTGGGTACTAATTTAGGGTAAGCATTATGGATTTTAGTGGGTTTAAGGGGTTAGGGTTAGGGTTAGGTTAGGGTTAGGGCTTAGCCACACCCAAGCCCAGAGGGGCAGATCTTTAGGGCTCTTTGCCATCAGATGGCAGATCCGTGGTGGTTGATGCCCCCAGAGAGGCAGATCATGTGCAGGCACTGGCAGGATTAGGCTTAGGAAATTCCTGTCCCCACCGAGGTGGGGCTCAGGTTGGGCACGGGCCTTACACAAGTTCACCTCCCCATTCTCAGGAACTTCCTCCCCAGAAGACACTTCCCCACCACGGTTCACCTCCCCCTGAGACGCTCCGAGTACCCACCAGTTCACTATCCCCATCCAGGCCCACATAAGGCCCCACTCCACACCGTTCTCCATCCCCAAGATGTTTTCCCCCACCCCTTCCCTGTCCAATTAAATTGCGTCGATGCCCCAGTTTTGCGACGCGTTTCGAGTTCCGTCACTCTCTTCAGGCATGGTAGGGGTCATCCTTAATTTAGGTTTTTTCATCTCTAATTTGAGGCTTTTAATTATGCCTAATTTGGCTTTAAATCAATTGTGTCTTACTTCCCTAATTTGCCTTTAATTTATCCAATTGTGTCTCTTAATTTGCCTAATTTGGCTTTATTCTAATTTGGTTTTCTTTCTGCTCCTAGACTCCACCCCCCGCAGACTCTGCACATCCAAGGTAAGTATAAGTATGAGGGTGCTTTTGTTAGCTTTCCCCTTGTTTTTAATTTTGTTTTTCTTCCACAGGTTTTCTCATTAGCAGGTCATGCGGCCCCATATTGGGTGTAGCTTAGATTAGCTTAGCAAGGTGGGTACTAATTTAGGGTAAGCATTATGGATTTTAGTGGGTTTAAGGGGTTAGGGTTAGGGTTAGGTTAGGGTTAGGGCTTAGCCACACCCAAGCCCAGAGGGGCAGATCTTTAGGGCTCTTTGCCATCAGATGGCAGATCCGTGGTGGTTGATGCCCCCAGAGAGGCAGATCATGTGCAGGCACTGGCAGGATTAGGCTTAGAAATTCCTGTCCCCACCGAGGTGGGGCTCAGGTTGGGCACGGGCCTTACACAAGTTCACCTCCCCATTCTCAGGAACTTCCTCCCCAGAAGACACTTCCCCACCACGGTTCACCTCCCCCTGAGACGCTCCGAGTACCCACCAGTTCACTATCCCCATCCAGGCCCACATAAGGCCCCACTCCACACCGTTCTCCATCCCCAAGATGTTTTCCCCCACCCCTTCCCTGTCCAATTAAATTGCGTCGATGCCCCAGTTTTGCGACGCGTTTCGAGTTCCGTCACTCTCTTCAGGCATGGTAGGGGTCATCCTTAATTTAGGTTTTTTCATCTCTAATTTGAGGCTTTTAATTATGCCTAATTTGGCTTTAAATCAATTGTGTCTTACTTCCCTAATTTGCCTTTAATTTATCCAATTGTGTCTCTTAATTTGCCTAATTTGGCTTTATTCTAATTTGGTTTTCTTTCTGCTCCTAGACTCCACCCCCCGCAGACTCTGCACATCCAAGGTAAGTAAAGGTAAGTATGGGTGCTTTTGTTAGCTTTCCCCTTGTTTTTAATTTTGTTTTTCTTCCACAGGTTTTTCTCATTAGCAGGTCATGCGGCCCCATATTGGGTGTAGCTTAGATTAGCTTAGCAAGGTGGGTACTAATTTAGGGTAAGCATTATGGATTTTAGTGGGTTTAAGGGGTTAGGGTTAGGGTTAGGTTAGGGTTAGGGCTTAGCCACACCCAAGCCCAGAGGGGAAGGTCGTTAGGGCTCTTTGCCGTCAGATGGCAGATCCGTGGTGGTTGATGCCCCAGAGAGGCAGATCATGTGCAGGCACTGGCAGGATTAGGCTTAGGAAATTCCTGTCCCCACCGAGGTGGGGCTCAGGTTGGGCACGGGCCTTACACAAGTTCACCTCCCCATTCTCAGGGAACTTCCTCCCCAGAAGACACTTCCCCACCACGGTTCACCTCCCCCTGAGACGCTCCGAGTACCCACCAGTTCACTATCCCCATCCAGGCCCACATAAGGCCCCACTCCACACCGTTCTCCATCCCCAAGATGTTTTCCCCCACCCCTTCCCTGTCCAATTAAATTGCGTCGATGCCCCAGTTTTGCGACGCGTTTCGAGTTCCGTCACTCTCTTCAGGCATGGTAGGGGTCATCCTTAATTTAGGTTTTTTCATCTCTAATTTGAGGCTTTTAATTATGCCTAATTTGGCTTTAAATCAATTGTGTCTTACTTCCCTAATTTGCCTTTAATTTATCCAATTGTGTCTCTTAATTTGCCTAATTTGGCTTTATTCTAATTTGGTTTTCTTTCTGCTCCTAGACTCCACCCCCCGCAGACTCTGCACATCCAAGGTAAGTAAAGGTAAGTATGATCGGGTGCTTTTGTTAGCTTTCCCATTGTTTTTAATTTTGTTTTTCTTCCACAGGTTTTTCTCATTAGCAGGTCATGCGGCCCCATATTGGGTGTAGCTTAGATTAGCTTAGCAAGGTGGGTACTAATTTAGGGTAAGCATTATGGATTTTAGTGGGTTTAAGGGGTTAGGGTTAGGGTTAGGTTAGGGTTAGGTCTTATCCACACCCAAGCACATAGTGTCAGATCTTTATGGCTCTTTGCCATCAGATGGCAGATCCGTCGTGGTTGATGCCCCCAGAGAGGCAGTTCTTGTGCCGGCACTGCGAGGATTAGGCTTAGCAAATTCCTGTCCCCACCGAGGTGGGGCTCAGGTTGGGCACGGGCCTTACACAAGTTCACCTCCCCATTCTCAGGGAACTTCCTCCCCAGAAGACACTTCCCCACCACGGTTCACCTCCCCCTGAGACGCTCCGAGTACCCACCAGTTCACTATCCCCATCCAGGCCCACATAAGGCCCCACTCCACACCGTTCTCCATCCCCAAGATGTTTTCCCCCCACCCCTTCCCTGTCCAATTAAATTGCGTCGATGCCCCAGTTTTGCGACGCGTTTCGAGTTCCGTCACTCTCTTCAGGCATGGTAGGGGTCATCCTTAATTTAGGTTTTTTCATCTCTAATTTGAGGCTTTTAATTATGCCTAATTTGGCTTTAAATCAATTGTGTCTTACTTCCCTAATTTGCCTTTAATTTATCCAATTGTGTCTTTTAATTTGCCTAATTTGGCTTTATTCTAATTTGGTTTTCTTTCTGCTCCTAGACTCCACCCCCCGCAGACTCTGCACATCCAAGGTAAGTAAGGTAAGTATGATCGGGTGCTTTTGTTAGCTTTCCCCTTGTTTTTAATTTTGTTTTTCTTCCACAGGTTTTTCTCATTAGCAGGTCATGCGGCCCCATATTGGGTGTAGCTTAGATTAGCTTAGCAAGGTGGGTACTAATTTAGGGTAAGCATTATGGATTTTAGTGGGTTTAAGGGGTTAGGGTAGGGTTAGGTTAGGGTTAGGGCTTAGCCACACCCAAGCCCAGAGGGGCAGATCTTTAGGGCTCTTTGCCATCAGATGGCAGATCCGTGGTGGTTGATGCCCCAGAGAGGCAGATCATGTGCAGGCACTGGCAGGATTAGGCTTAGGAAATTCCTGTCCCCACCGAGGTGGGGCTCAGGTTGGGCACGGGCCTTACACAAGTTCACCTCCCCATTCTCAGGGAACTTCCTCCCCAGAAGACACTTCCCCACCACGGTTCACCTCCCCCTGAGACGCTCCGAGTACCCACCAGTTCACTATCCCCATCCAGGCCCACATAAGGCCCCACTCCACACCGTTCTCCATCCCCAAGATGTTTTCCCCCACCCCTTCCCTGTCCAATTAAATTGCGTCGATGCCCCAGTTTTGCGACGCTGCTTTGAGTTCCGTCACTCTCTTCAGGCATGGTAGGTGTCATCCTTAATTTAGGTTTTTTCATCTCTAATTTGAGGCTTTTAATTATGCCTAATTTGGCTTTAAATCAATTGTGTCTTACTTCCCTAATTTGCCTTTAATTTATCCAATTGTGTCTTTTAATTTGCCTAATTTGGCTTTATTCTAATTTGGTTTTCTTTCTGCTCCTAGACTCCACCCCCCGCAGACTCTGCACATCCAAGGTAAGTAAAGGTAGTATGATCGGTGCTTTTGTTAGCTTTCCCCTTGTTTTTAATTTTGTTTTTCTTCCACAGGTTTTTCTCATTAGCAGGTCATGCGGCCCCATATTGGGTGTAGCTTAGATTAGCTTAGCAAGGTGGGTACTAATTTAGGGTAAGCATTATGGATTTTAGTGGGTTTAAGGGGTTAGGGTTAGGGTTAGGATTGGGTTAGGCTTAGCCACACCCAAGCCCAGAGGGGCAGATCTTTAGGGCTCTTTGCCATCAGATGGCAGATCCGTGGTGGTTGATGCCCCCAGAGAGGCAGATCATGTGCAGGCACTGGCAGGATTAGGCTTAGAAATTCCTGTCCCCACCGAGGTGGGGCTCAGGTTGGGCACGGGCCTTACACAAGTTCACCTCCCCATTCTCAGGGAACTTCCTCCCCAGAAGACACTTCCCCACCACGGTTCACCTCCCCTGAGACGCCCGAGTACCCACCAGTTCACTATCCCCATCCAGGCCCACATAAGGCCCCACTCCACACCGCTCTCCATCCCCAAGATGTTTTCCCCACCCCTTCCTGTCCAATTAAATTGCGTCGATGCCCCAGTTTTGCGACGCGTTTCGAGTTCCGTCACTCTCTTCAGGCATGGTAGGGGTCATCCTTAATTTAGGTTTTTTCATCTCTAATTTGAGGCTTTTAATTATGCCTAATTTGGCTTTAAATCAAAGAAGTGTCTTTAATTTGCTTAGGGGTTAGGTTAGGTTAGGTTAGGAGTTAGGGGAAATCCCATCCCAGTCACGGGCAAAGGGCCAGAAACAGGTCCAGGGGCCCTTGGGGGTAGGGTTAGGAGAGGATTTAGGGTTGGGATTGGGACTAGGGGTTAGGGTAAGGGTTGAGGTTAGGGTTAGGGCAAGGGCAGGGGTTAGGGTTAGGATTCTTAGGGTTAGGGTAAGGGTAGGGTTAGGGGAGGGCTTAGGGTTAGGGTAAGGGTAGGGTTAGGAGGGGCTTAGGGTTAGGTAAGGGTAGGGTAGGGGTAGGGTAGGCTTAGGGGTGGGGTTTTGTTTTTGGTTTGGGGTTTGGTTTTGGCTGGGGGTTTGGTTTTGGTTTTGGGTTTGGGTTTTGTTTAAGGATTGGGTTTTGGGGTTGGGGTTAGGTTAAGGCATGGGGTTAGGGTTAGGGTAAGGGTAGGGGTAGGGGTTGGGGTTGGGATGGAGTTTAAGGGTTAGGGGTAAGGGAAGGGGTGGAGGTTAGGGTTAGGGATTAGGGCAAGGTAAGGTGTTGGGCCCCAGGTCGTCCCGACCCAAGCCCATCGACCTAGGACTGGCTTGGCACTGTCCTTCCCCAGCCCCACCGTCCAACTCTAGTCTTCATTTAGTCCCCTGGGAAATTGTGTGTCTAGTTGGACTATCCACCGGCGTTCGGCCGCCAGTCTGTTGTGGGTAGTCCAGAAAATGTTAGATTGTAAACCTGTCATACTGAGGGAGGTAAGTCCGTGTGAGAAAGTGTTGGACTAATTTTGTTTGTGTTTCTTTTTATTTCTGATGTTGTAGGTATGTTGATGAAGTCTGGTGAGTATTGAATTTTTGTTTGTCCAACGTATTGTGCTGTGCATTTTTTGCAGGTGATTAGGTAAACACAATTCATAGTTTGTTTGTTTATTGTTTGTGTTATTTTGTAAATGTGTTTCGTATGATAATTTGTAACCCATGATTTTGGTTCAAAGAATGGATGTTTTGTGGTTGGTTTAGGATTCAATGGAGGTAAGGTACTTTTAACTAATAAATCTCTCAAATTCTTATTCCTTCTATACGCTGCTATGGGTATGTGTATTGTAAGAAGGAGGTTTTGGATAGGAACTTTTGGAAGTTATTCTTAGTAAATCTGTTAAGTTGTACAGTTGGTGTTGAATAGGTAGACACTAACGGGATAATTTTGTGTTCTGGATTAGATTCTACTTTTCTTTCCCGAAATGTCCTGAGGGATTTTCGAAGGAAGGAGCGAGAGTACCTTTCCCGAAGTGCTGTAAAGAGTGTCTTTGTAGCTGTAAGAAATTGTTCTGTGTCTGAGCAAATCCTATGAAATCTTAGTAATTGTGATTTAATTATACCACGGTAAGTATGTTTAGGGTGATAGCTAGTTTTAAATAATAATGAATGTGTGTCTGTATCCTTAAAATAAACTTTTGTGTCCAGATGAGTTGTGTTTCGCCATTTTGTTCCCTTGTATGTTGTTGTATCTAAGAAATGAACCTCTTCAGGATGAATTGTAAATTTAATTTTGATTGATTTGGTAAAATTGTTTAAGTAATCCGTAAATTTATGGAATTCGTCTTTAGAATGAGTCCAAATGCCCCATATGTCATCTAAAAAACGATAATAATGAAGGGGCTTAAGTGGGGTAGTATTTAAAGCTAATTCTTCCCAATTAGCCATAAAGATATTTGCAT